>JAYMFW010029894.1:0-11757 GCA_036785005.1 Tubulanus punctatus | reverse complement strand
CCGCCAAAACGTGACGGAAAATGTGGCGGAAATTTAGATAATAAAAGAACAAATTTTGATACGATTCTGCCGTGATAAGAAAATAAATTGGCAATTTACTCTCGAGTCCTATATATATATAACGATCTCAAACACATTGTATTTATTCACACCTTTGTCGAAAGGACTTCATGTAAATATACGTTAGATCTTTTCATAAAAACGACAACTGCTTATAAAACTAAATACTATATTATGCGGCCTTCTAATATTTTTCGATGGTATATACATATTACGTTAATTTCTTTCCATAAATGTCACTTACTTTCTGAATTCGAATCCTAGAAAACGCTGAATAATTCTGCTGATATCTAACCGCAGGTTATGGTCAACATTAAACCAGTAAATATACGTGTTATCAGTGACAAACCACCTCCGTTTGACATATTATCTCAAACGGTACAAGGTACTTCTCGGCATATTGTCGAACGTGCGTCAACTTACTGTCTAATATGTCGGGGTCTCTTTCAGCAAATATTGTCAAAACGTTGTCTAAACAGGACTTTCTTATCTCATTTCAATCGAAGCCGACATTCGTATTTGTGAATAACAGTTTAGACTAACACTGACTGACAGCTTTGACAAATTCCGTTTGTCCTCGTATTAAGTCGCGAATAAACAGTTAGAGCTAACAACAACATTGTTTACATACTAACTGACCAGTACGTCTGTTTCTCTCGTAATATGATCGTCTTTAATATTACGGTTCAATTAATGGTAAAAAGAGTCAACGACAACAACGGAATTATTATTGAACATAGAAGAGGGCATTACGATTAACCTCGTATGCCGAAAAATGACATAGTAGCATTTGACGTCTCAGTGTAACCCTACCTTGTTGGATTTTCAGGACAGGGTTGTTTCCCATACACTGTATTCACCCGGGATCGAACTGCAAACCTCCCGTACGATAAGCAGATGCGGTAACCCCTGTAGCACTTAACTCAGAGTGTCTTTAACTCTTACTTTAAAAGAACAAAAAGTTAACAACGTCACTGACGGGATCTGACGGGACGAATCGACCCGAGGCGTTTTTGTACCGAGAAAACGGCCGTATGAACGGTCGACCCGGATCCAATCCGCCCCGGACGAATCGATCTGAGACGAAAACGTCTGTGTGATCTGAACGGTCGACCTGGGATAAAAAGCGTCATCTGAACAGGGCTATAGACGTTTTTAGTGGAAAAGGTGACAGAGCAAAACATTTTGGATGGGTTGCCATGGAAACGGGCCTGCTGCAACAATCGACACCACTATCTCCAACCTTGAAGTAATTCAATGATTACTTCAAGCTCCAACCACATCCACCCTAGCTATGACTTCCTGGCTTCTAACACGTGAGGTACCATCAGCTGAAATGTCCCCACTCCGGTTGGACAACTTCAAACAGTATTAATCATACCTATGGGTGCACTGATATAGGTCAATACACGAGTCCAAATAGGAAAAACGATGCCTCCATACCAATACAAATATCCAGAGAATGGACTCGATAAATAGTTGTAAATAGCACCATGAACTCTTTATATAACATGATGTTGATATGCTGGATAATAGTTTGATTTTTTATAAGTCGGTTTGATCGAAATTCATCCACACGACGATTGTGTGATAATGCAAAAATATGACTAGTTGACAATATTGTTCATGAAATATTCAAACGATTTCAACGGAATATTATAGTCGATTTATGCTTAAAAAGCTTTAACAGGCCGAACGAACAATTTCCGTATATTAATGAAATACCGTATATCACACAGTAGAACCTGTCGACTGTTTTTTGTTGTTGTTGAAAAACCGTCGATAATTGCTATCAAAAGACACGACGAATAGGGTAGAATAAATAATTCTTCTTTACACTAGTGCACTATATTCATGCAATCACAAAACACGAGCCCTTTAACGAGACCACGAAAGAAAGAGAAAATACGCGCGAATGCTAGATTATTGACAATGTGAGGTTAATGTTTGTTATAAGCTATGAATTAGCGACCGAAAATAGTCTTTGATAGAACATTTTCGAGAACATTGCCGCAATGATAAAGTATATTCCCTTCCCTGCTGGGCTTTGTACACCCTGACCCACTACAGGAATTATCTAGCATATAATATGTTTTTCTTTTCATTGTTTCTTACAATCATCCACTAATAAACCATTTCTTGAGAATGCCTATGATAGCAGTTCTATTCAAAATATCGATGTGAGATTGTCACTATTTCAACGAATCTTATAACATTCTATGAATTAAAACGACACTGTAATCTCTGTGATTAATACATTTCTTGAATTTCTACATATTTCGGACTTTATTTTTACCTTATTGTGGGATATCTACAAGAAATGTATTAAGTACGACGTTTCGACTGAACGCTATCGTTTCTTGGCATTTCTACTTATTTCTGACTTTATTTTTACTTTATTGTGACATCTACTATATCCATAATACCCTAATATGAAAATTTCGAAATACAGCAAAATAGTTTCTGAAAGAGCAAATGTAAAAATCAGAACTATTTTTCAACAGCGCAACACTTTGGCTATTTCTATGAAATTAAGAGATAGTGGAACAAGATCCCAATTTTACCCATATCACGATTCCAAATAAGTCTTCAACCTCGGCACCTTAAAATAATGAAGTATTGATAGCAGCTGCAAATTCCCTCCACAACCATTTCGAATTCATACTGAATTGGAATTTGATCATATTTTCACTGAGGAAAAATTGCGTACCTTGAATCAGATTGAATCATATAAAGATTGCAGCTGCCCCAAATTCGCGTGACGTTTTTTCGCTTTTATATCATAGAGCACATACAGATGCTTTTATATAACTTAAAATGTTTCTATGAACGCTCAGTTGATATGTTTGGACTAAATTGGAGATTAATATCCAATTGAGAAACCCCATCATACAATACATTTATACCTGGTATCGGTTGGTAAATTTCATACGCGAATATGTATCGAAATATCATGATTAAATAATAGAATGCACAAATCGTCTTCAATTGTCTCAAATAGTAAAAACTAAATTCTTTACCTTTGGATTGATAGCCTAGTTCTGCCTTTTTACCGGTATTACTTGCGTCAACTGGCGTGCCGACTGATTTCGTCGTTTGCTACCTGCGAGACGAGATCACACAGGAACCTGTACGCTACGATAAAAACGACGTCCGACGAGACACTGATGTTGAAACCTTTACCTCCAATTTTTTTTCCTGTCAATTTAACGTATCCTAAAATGCGTTTGATTGATATATCACGGTTGAATTATCCGGGCGGTTATTTTTTCTATGATTCACACAATCATACGCGACGAATACCAATAATCCTTCACGATTCAAACGATTTGTCGTCACTGGGAGCAACGTGAAAAATTGTCACCAGTACCGGGACAAAATATATCAACCTACTCTAATTAGAATCGATTACCCTATACACGCTTACATAATGGTTTCAAATATACGTAGTTAGTAATGTGCGATGATGTATAGTCGAGTCCGATAGAGTTTCAACGGAATGGCGCAATGAAGGTATTCAAAAACCCCAAACCGTGATAATGCCACATCATTCTTGCCTCAGAGTTAAGAGACGCTATAAAGATGTTTAAGAACGGGAACTGGTCCATGATCATAAGTGTTTGACCCTGGAAACCCTAAATAAAATCTCAAAATTATTCGGTATATAGGGTGACATTGCGTCCAGGACCGAAAAGGTTTTGATATATACATTAGAGGCGTACGTTTCAACGAGAAACCAGCACAACAGAGTACGCCACCAGGGCGGCGCTGATGTAGAGTGTGTCAGGTTCTCATTGAAAATGTAATTAAAGAGCTGAACTACAAACTATAACTTTTCTTGATATATGCATCACATAGTGTTTGAAAGTGTTGATAATTAATATTTCTTAAAACAGTTTGTATCGCTTGAATTGGTTAATAAAATACCATTCCGACTTCAATCACCGGACGTGTTTTTCCGAAAGTCAAGAGTGAAGCATAAACAAATGGCTATAGATGCCCAGTAAATTGAGATTGCTTTCCTCACAGCGAGTAACTGATTATTTTGCATCATTAAGAAATTAGACCTGACAAAAAATTTTCATAGAGAATCATGATTCACTTCATAGTAGCGACATCCTCTGCTGGATCAGTTCTGTCAGTTCCTCTTCGTACTATTTTTTTGGTTTCAGAAAGTGTCCAGCTGCTTTCTTTTCTGCTAGAATAATGTCTACCAATTTCAGAAGCCTAATAATAAAATACCTTTTTGAAATACGTTTATTCCACCATTCGTTAAAGCCAAAAGTATATTTCTATATCGATAACTATTGAATCTCCTTTAATGATGACGTCGTTATACCGACTATTATTGAAAGCGCAGCACTATTCACGGGAAATCCCTAGGGTAATGATAGAATACATTGGACGGCTGTAGCTATATCCTGGTACTGGTGAGATTAAATGAATATTGAAAATCTGCCAACCAGTTATCAATGGCTGCAGCGAACCGTGGGTAATCTATATCTGAATGAATTCAGTCTGCAGGTGAATATAATGAGAATGACGCTCTATCTCATATCAATCAAATTGTTGTTAATGTAGTTCTCACTCATATTTCTTATCGAACGTTTATTTCTGACTAGAACGCGAGTGACGTCATTGCTTGAAGAATTATGGTACATGCTAACTTGGTAACTGTACATTTACGAAAATTAAAACGCATATCAGTGCCCGAAATTTTACATATGAATGGTGTAAAAACGTTCGGGCATAGGCCTATCGGTACCTATAGTTGTCTTTTTTTCTTCGGTATCACTTTTTTCGACCCAGCCCCCTATCATGTTCGATGTGATATCATCTTGCACAAAATGCCCTCTTCACATACACAATTTCCTTACGGGTCGCCAAATCGTATTCATTTATAATCATCCGCAAATAACTTACTGATATACGTAAATAAATCTCACGGCATGTAGGTCCGTGAAAGGAGAGGCAAATCTTTGACATGTCAAAAATTACCTTACAATTGTCCACGGATTGTTTTTTTCCGTAAATAACTCGTAGTAATTGTTACGATTTGTAACGACATTTTCTTTGTTTACGATTTTGTAAATGTATAAAAGCCACAGAAAATCGTAGAGACTCGTTGATGCTCGTAACTGTTCGTAACAACACGTAAACAGGTCGTAATTTTCGATGAAAGTAAAATTCCGTAATACGCTCGAAACCATCCGAAAAAAAGCTCATAGTAATCGGTGACAACTCGTAACAAATCATGGAACTTTGCCGTAACTAAATCGTAATAAAGCGTTAATAACTCGTTAATCGGTCGTAAAAGGTTGCAAAATCGTAAGAATCCGAGAATTAGTATGATCTGTAAGGACTCGTAAGAAAAATCCATGAAGGGGCATAAGAACCAATTCTATACATTCTGTTCGAATTTCGAATTCAGTTCTTGCTAGTATCTTAGCAAAAATTTTCTGCAGAATTTAACCAGAAAGTTATTTTAACGACATATTTTAAACACTTTTCTGGTAAGATGAACGGATAAATGAATTCATACTTGAATTTTGCGATATGAAATTTTCCGAAAATTAGTGAATTGCGGTCAACAGTGAAATGCATTTGCTAAAATTGAAGTCATTTCGGATTCTTGGTCATTTGCATCCAAAGGCAAACTCACAATTTTGATTTTTGATTTTGAAAAAAGGTTTGATCTAGCTCTAATTCCAAATTTGAGTCATCCAACTAAGTCAAAGCCTAAATCACAGGCCCATGGCGAACGCACCAATATCATGAAAATTAAGGTCTGCAATTTTTCCAGAGAATATTTTCTTCACTATTCCAGTCTGTTGATGCTTGTTGATCTTTGGTCCATTCACTACATATCTCTGCTACACCAAAATTAAACAGTAACAAAGATCTGAAACGGTCTGCGGGTTCAGTAGAAGGTCCCTAGGCCTACACTTCTGGAAATTGATACCGTGCAGTGGCATAGCCACCGACTACGGACCTGAATATAAATTGAAAGGTAAGGAACCTGAAGTTTGATATTTTAAAAGAATTTTTTATGATGGGAAAAATAGCCTGACATCGACCTTAACTTGATCTGTATATTTTACTATATTGATCTGTTTCTGGTTCCAAATTACGATCCGAGACACCTTTTGGTCTTATCTTATCATATATATCGACTATAGGGTCATTCGAGTGGATGGTCGTTCTGTTTTAGCACACACAGTGATCGATTCAGGGGGAGGGATCCAGTACTTTAGAAAGGTAACAAAATGTGGGATTGGGGTCCTCCCCTAGAATATTTTGAAACGGATCTTGTCATTTCTGAGCATCTGGAACAGGTTTCAGGATATGTATGGTCAAGAAAAGGGGGCCCTCGGATCCGCCACTGTTTCCATTGTGTTAATCTGATGGAGTCAGCAAGAATCATATTATACTGCTTCGTTGGCAATTGGCAGGTTGATTTGTATTCGTACACCTTTTTCCTCAATTGATAAAACTTACCTTTTAATCGCAAGAATTTTCAGACTTCGTACGAACCTCGATACCAAATCTTCCAAAATAGTCGCACAAAAGTAATATCTACTGAACAAAGCCTGGGAGAGATCGTAAATTTAGCAAATCACCAATAACAGCAAAACACAGAACAGACGAACAGGTTGGTATAAATCTAAGGCAATAAAATCGGACGCCCATAAATCTATCATACAGTGACAAAAGACGTTTGAAACTTCTGACGCTAACGACTTGGCTATATTCCTATACAGTGTTGATGTTTCCGAAAGAAGTGGGCCATAAAACCTAATTGGCCGGCCGCCTCACAGAAAACGCATCGATCGAGTTCCTGCTTAATAAAGTAGTTCTTTGGAGGCCGCATGGCTGCGCTGTCGTGTTTTTTTCAGTTCCTGCTCCAAATGGTGCACTAACAGCTAATACAGCTTGGTGAAATAGTAAAACCCCACACCAGAAAGTGGTTTCAATGGAGAATTACAGTTACTAACTCTCTAGATGGCAGCACTGCTTTACCAGGAAAATAAGATTTCTTAACTGAAAAATAATCGGTCACATCCTATGAGAAAATGTTTTCAATTTAAACAAACATTGATATAGTGTGAGTCGGAGCTTATTGCAAAGAATCTTCCTACTATACCCTAATGAAAAAATGCCCAACATTTTATCTATCGTATAAACTAAGTCCAAAAAACTGTGTTAACTTCCCAATGTATAGGTACATCACCGAAAAAAAATTGCCCGTTATAAACTGATTTAAATGATTTTTTCTGTAATAAAAAAACGTTTATTTGCAGCATTTTTAACTCGATCACAAGCTCGATCGCCTTCTCCGTCTCCGTCTAGCCCGATGTCGGACTGGGGATCATTCATATAACCTAACATTTTTAGTAAATTTTCAAAGTACCGAGTTGCCGATTGAAGGGTAATTTCGGTAGCCAATAGGAAAATTTGAACAACAATGTTACTGGGGTAATATAGTCACGTTTCTGGGGTATTGCACCAGCCTTGGGGTACAGCATCACCCTGATATTGGCCTGGACTACCTCTTCAGGAGAGTTATCCCGTCTCAAAGAAGAAGTCAGGTTTAAATACTTACGTACACTATATGAATATCATTCAAGTAAAAATTCTATTATTGAAGCAACATTAAAACACAGTACATTTAGATACGAGACTTTGCACTTCGGGGACGCCGAGTTAGATGGTGACAAGGTTGACATAATCACTGGGAGAATGATGTAAATTTTGACAGGGTTTATGGGAGTTATCCACAAATCATATCGATTGAAGGTATTTTGGGCCTTATGCGGGCCTTAGGCCCTTCAGGTCGGTCTTATGTATATGATAAGACCAAAAAATAGAAATAGACATCTCATATTCTATATACCGTAACTGATTTGTTTTTTAAACATTTGTATTATATGGAATCATAGGATATTTCAGAATGGACTGGTAGTTAGAGGTTGAGTATATTGAGATATTGGGTGTCGATTGCCTGACATTCAGTTGGTCAGCTTTCCAAAAGCTGAACAAAAGGATCGTGCAAGCGAAGTTATGTTTGTAGATTCTGTCTCTTCCCCTCGGTATTGTGTGAACTCTCGTTCTCTTGATAACAATTGCCTGCTATTGAAAAATAGCTTAAGGTGACGACACATACATGTGGGTGCGATACCTACGTTGCGGTAAAGGTCACGTCACATACATGCGGGTGCGATGCCTACGTTGCGGTAATCCGGTGCGATTATGCTTTACCGTTGCTGCAGGTATGACAGATACGCGCGGTTCACTTTTGCGTTTAATTAGACTGAACGTCGACGTTCGTTCAACCTCAGTCATCATGGATGTCTCGGAGGAGAAGGACGAATTTTTATCCCTGATGGTTGCGGTGTACCACAGACGAGAGATAAAAAAGAGGAAGAATCGCTCGGAAGTTATGGGTCCATCCTATAAATAGAAAAAGGAAACAGCAGGGCGCCTTCTGTAATCTTGTGGGTTTTACAGATAAGGCCGGGATTTTACCAATTTACAAAGCTCCTCTACTTTCTGGGGAGTTATTACTGCAGGACGTGGCATGTTGACGGCTTCCACTCTGTTATAGGGTTTCCCCACAATGACGTCTGAAAATAATGGAAATCACCATCGGCACCACTGCGTTTCACCGGACAGAAAGTCCCGAGACTTTCGGTCTGATGGAACGCAGCGGGGAATATAGCAATGCACCGCAACAGCATGTATGCGTCATGTCAAATGTATACCCTTGTTTTTTTCGATCCGGTAAAACGCTGCAGTGAAATAAACGCATCGCCGCACCGGACCACGAACCGCATGTATGTGTTGTCACCTTAACCAAGACAAGGCGTTCATTTAAGTAGGAGCAACCTAAGGCCATTTTTAATAACTTTTTATACGGGTTCTCTTGTATTCAAAATTTGGGAGAAGGGAAATAACTTTTTTTAAATCATATGTTTAGTTGAAAATCAATTAAATTTGCAAAACATTCTATGGAAAACCCGGATTTTTTTATTATGGAGCCAATGTTAAGTCCAAATCCAAGTTTTCAGCTAGATTATTCATTTACCGACTACGCTGATCTTTTCCGGCGAAGTAAAAACCTGATCTTTTTTTTGTACAAAAATGCTTTCAAGATCCAGCGGAGGCGGGAATAAAATTTATTTCTGATTTTCTTTTATTATTGAGATTTTTGGAAAATTTAGGCGGTTGGGCCCGTAAGACAAGTTATTAAAAAAGGCCTAATCAGTTGACCTTGCACATTGTAGAAGGAAACCACGGCATGTTTCAGACCAATTTTGGGGCTGTTTCGACGACTTTTATTCAACATTTAAATCAGATTATTCGCTTTTCGTTTCTGTCCTGTTAATGCGTTATCAGTACAGTTTGTGCGAGGGTGTTAAGGTAAAAAGGACGTGTGATAGGGAGTCCAACAATTTAGTACGAAAGTAGAGGGGCTAAAAATGTTCCCTCACTGACACTGACCGAAGAAGATGTTTATAAGATAGAATGAAAAGAAATTCATTAGTTCGATAGAATTGGGAGAATTGATCAACATTGACTGGTGTAAATGACAGCTTCGTTAATTTCATTTATTCATATCATATTGTGCAACGATGAATGAATGGGACGATATTTGTTGGAGACAGCAATAGCAAAAAGTATAATAATGAAAGACATCAATGTCTGTTTATGTTGATGAGCTATTGCATCTGATTTCAATCACAAACATCGAATTTGCTTTAGAAAATGTGTCCGGATTTCCTTACCCACAAGAAGATAAACGAAAAAATTGATCACATAATTGAAAGTGTGAATTTGAATAACTGCAAGAATAGCATACGCATTGAAGGGCATCACAGCTACGATAGATATAGGTATAGTAAGTACAGCGAATGTTACAGAAACTGACACTAACATTATAGTAGTCCGTTTATTTTTTTGCATTTTATTATCTGTAGAAGTCAAATCTTTCCCACACGAAAGACTCCCGATTATGATTGCATTTGACAAACTAATTAATATCAGAGGTACTACAAAAACGTAGATGACATGAAATCTGAATAATTCCATGTATTGATGCAGCCATGTATAACAACTGTGAATATTTTCTGTATAATGCACCATGAAAATACGGTACCTACATTCAATGCCAGCATTAATTGTTATTGTCAACAAGATCATCATACGTGCAAACTTAGGGGTGCAAATTAGACGAGCCGTGAGTGGGAATAAAACAACAGCCAAACGCTCGAAAGATATAAGCACGATTAGCCATGAACTAGTGCATGAAGCTGTACCTACCACAAACTCATAGATTTTACAACCGATGGCAGACTGCACCATGTATATAGCACCAACTGGTCTGATCTGCAGAAAATATTGCAGGAATGGCATAAAAAGGGAAGCAAAGCAATAAATAAAATCAGTGATTGATAAAAAGATGAGATAGTTGGCATAAGAAAGCTTTCTAAACTTCTTGCTAACCATGATAAAAAATGTGGCTGAGTTACCAAAAGCACCTAACACAAAAAGGATTGGACATAAGATCACACCTAACAAAAGGAACACTCGTGGTTTCTGATGCATGCTTAGCAGCATTGTATACACAACGATATCCTTCCGAGTAACCGTAGTTTTATTTGAATTCATTACCAGACAGTTTGAAAATACGAAGCAGTCGCTACCACTGATGTTGGTGATTCTATTGTACGATTACCACTTACCACTGACAATGAGTTTAGCATGAATTTATCAAATAATGGATTCATTTGTCTAGCTGTTTAACTTAACCAGGCAATCAATCACATTTTATTATATTGTGTTTTCTTGGTGCCCTCAAGCTTATAATCTTTACAAGTGTATTATGTATATAATCCGATGACAAAGGATAGCTAAAGCAAAATCAAATTAAATCAAAATAGCCTCCACATTGATTTGACAATTTTCTCGAATGCATTCGAACTCTGAGAAAAAAGTAGCATGAACAAGTCGATCAAGTGCAATTTAGTCGGGTGACTTTAGTCGGGTCCATCGCACGAATCAAGTGGGCACAGTACTGATGAAACTCATAAAAAGAAATCGCTCCAAAGGTTCTCTAAATACATCCACTGAAACTTCTCACCCATCAAAGTATGTGCAACAGAAGATTAGAAACAATTGACAGTGGAAGCGAATACCAAACAGATGCAGAAGATGATGAGCGGATCTCCAACAAAATGCTATTGATGGAAAGACGTATGATGAAAACCACTCTGGAAAAGAAAATCGACTCTAGATTCAATCAACTAAAAAAGAGATTATACCAAAAAAAAGAAATCGAAAATACCATAGATTTTCAAATAGAGTAGGCGAAGGAGGAGCTTAGAAACGAAATTAGCTGCAAAATAAGTGATCTACAAAATTGAAAACTGAACCGAATGGTCAGCGGCTACGATTGATCGATGATAGTATCATTGATCAAGAAGCCAGAGCGCGTTGTAGCATTTGTGCAAGTACCTGCATTCCATCCAGCAAGCACACAGGAACCCTACCTATATGGGCCCAAATACTCGCTCTATAACTATAGTTAGTTTCTAATTGTTAGTTAGATTCCAGATTTAAGTTAGAATCTAATTATTAGTAAGAATCTAGATTCTAATTAGTTCATAGTTTTAAGTAAAAATCTAGTTTTAAGTAAGA
>JAYMFW010029561.1:0-11762 GCA_036785005.1 Tubulanus punctatus | reverse complement strand
CACACTGCCTGGGCCCATAACCTGTTGCAGAGTGCCTTAAATCCGTTGAAGGAATAACGAGAATGTTTACTATATATATGATTGTGTATTAAGCGCAGCTATGAATGAGTATAGTACATAGGGACATTATGATTTAAGCTAAACACATACCACGTGATTACACGATGGCAGCCTATAAGAGAGGAGATAAAGTTAATAGCACTGAGAAACTGACGTTTCTACATTTGGCAGATTCAAATGTTACAGACAAAAAGAAAACTAAAAAAACAAAGCTGGGTATAACGCCATCATTGGGACCTTAAAAACGGATCCAATGAGTTATCACTATTCCCCATGGGACGTGGATTACCTGACTGATAATTTTTATACATACCGAGATACAATAATAAGAGTACCTACGGACGACGTTGTCTAATTTGTCTAGAACTAGCACTCTGAACAAAGTATCTGTTAATGTCTCGGAGAATAATATTACGATATTTGCCAAATCAATTCAGAATGTCGCTAATTTTTAAATTTGCTTCAGAAACCAAATCGTAGAAACAACAAATAGATGTCCTTACTTATAAATTTCGTAAAAGCATGAAATGAGATGCAGTAAAGTAAACGGCCTATGTTTGGTTTCGTGAAAAAGGGTTGTAATCTTCATTTACCAATAGATTTCCATCTGAAACCTTTTGATTCTACCGTATTCTTTGAGAATTGTCAACAGTGAATTTCATTCGTCACCGATACAGACAAATTTCACAATGAGCCCCCTCCCCTCACAGCTCACTGATCTTAAGGTCATTTCTAATTTTCTGACGAGGGATGTTTTTGTAACCCGTTTCCTTCCATCGACCAGAAGTTATTCATCGACACATTTCTATAAAAAAAGGGGATCGTGAATGAATTTACGCATTCCTTCATTCAATTTTCGCTCCGTTAAGTAAAATGTGCAGTCGATTCGAGACTTGTGTGAATTAAGTAATATTTTGCTTATTCAGGAGCATTGACTCACAGAACATGGCCTTGCCTACATGAATTATTTTTACGTAGAATTTCGCGTGACAGTCCTTTCTGGTGTTGATTCCGGCAGCACTCTTGTGTTTGGCAGACCGTATAGTGGCGTTGCAATCGTGTGGTGTAATGCTCTAGAGGCCAATGTCAAAATTATTAACTGCGATGACCGTAGATTTTGTGGCATCGAGGTCGAAATAAATGGCCGTGTAATCGGTTAAATATTTTTTTATTTCCCTACAGAGAATTATGAAAATTACAGCAACTTTGTATAAAATTTGAAATATTATCAGTGGCCCGATGCAGCCCACTAGTCCGAAGGTCTATCATAGGTGCCGGTAATAGGCAAACTTTAGTAGACAATTGATAGACCTTTTCAGCGGTGGATCCAGGGGTCACACATTTTAACATTTTTAAAGCGCATCACCTAGTTTTATGTATATTAGCTTTAAAGCAAACAATTCGCTATAATTATATGTCCAGAGGAAGCCTGGTTTCGGTATTTTTCTGAAGGTAAATGGTTTTCCTTAATACATTGTAAAACTACTTATACTTTGGTATAACAGTCACAATTTGAAAATGGGACGAGATTCATTGTTATCTTCCCCTTTTAATATCAGTAACGGAGTTAGACAAGGTAATTTGATTTCCCCGGGTTCATTAAATGTTTTATGGACGAACTGAGTTACACTTTCCAAACACAAAGAGTTGGTTGTTATATAAATGGTGTAATTGTTAATCATTAACTCTATGCGGATGACCTGGTTCGTATCTGTCCCTCCATTTCTGGCATGCTATCATTTTTAAATATTTGCCATGATTATGCAATGTTTCATGGCATTATATTTAATGTTAAAAAAGTGTATGCATGCATTTTTATGGTAAATAAGTTCCCTCCAATCATTTATACAATTAGTTACTAAGCATTGTCGAAACTTTGAAATATTTACCCTTAAAATACCCTTAATGACAATGAAGAGATAAAAAGCTATATCGTCAAGTGTGTGCCAGAGGTAGGTGTTCTGACACTTTAAACGTTTTCGGTCATACTGCTCGTTTCTATTATGTCCTTCTCTGTAATGTAATTTCCTTAAAAGTCAAATTTCAATAGATTGCGTTTACTTTACGAAAATGATTTCAGATTGCTTTATTAGACTTCCAAAATTCGGCAGTGTCTTACAAATGTTGGCATATTCTCATAGTAAATCATTTTGTGAAATTTAAGTACTAGTATCAATTCTTTAAGATATAGGCTTTTTCTAGTGACAATATATTTTTGGTTTCTATCCGTACTTTTTGGAAAATGGTATGACGTTGTATATTAGACTAATTTGGTCTTTTGTTTTCCCTTTATTTTGTACTATTGTTTTTTCTACTATGATTCTTTTTAATGGAAAATTATTGTCTGAAATAAATGAATGAATAAATAAATAAATTTTATGAACTAACCAATATCAATCAAAATAACTTCAATTCATTGAAAAAAAACACTAAATGATTTAATTTTTACTAATAATTGGCTTGATTATGTCCGGTTAAATATTGATCCTTACCCCAAGAACTCTGTTAAAAATAATCTAGAGATAAATTAAGCCCGCTGCACACCTAACTGATATTGGCTCGAAATTGTTGGGAAGTCTATCTTGAGCAAAATCGATTTAATATCGTGCAGGTGTGTGCTTACGATTGTAGCCGATTTTATGGCCAATCATTTTTCTTAGATGAAATTTTAACATGCTGACAAAGACTTTTAGAAATTTCTAGGTGTACACTCGACATCCAATAAATATTTTACGATCAATGAAGAACAACTAATCGATGAACGTGCTCGGGTCACATGACACGCAAGTCAAAATGGCGAAGCACAGTAAAACCTGACCGGTGGAGGTCGAAAGAAAGTTAATAGAATTTTGGGCACAACACCCGTGTCTATATGACACATCATCGCAATTTTACGACCATAGCGCTATTAGATCGAGGTTGATGACTGAATTAGAGGATTTGCTCTGTAAATCAGGTAAAATAGAGGCCGAAAAGAAGATTTTTTTCTCTTCTGTCCATCCTTTGGCATTTCTGTTTTTTCCTTCGACAGAAATCGTAGATTTCATGCCGAAATGCTGTATTTTTAAGTCGGTAGTTAGTGAAATATAATACAAATAGCCAGGTGGTGCTCATTGACAGCCGCCATTTTGATGATCATGTGAGCAGTCTTACTTAAGTAACAAACTATAAAAAAATCGGTTTGTTTATCGCTCAAGTGTGCGCGTGCGAGTCGGGTGGTTATCGGGAGACCACCTACGTAAACCGCTATCGTATATACCTATAATGAATTGTTAAACTATTAGACGCACTATATTCTTGTTATATATTGTATGCGTTTGTAAAACATATATTTATCTAATCAAAAAAAGATTGAACCTGATCCATTCTCTGATATCCCAATAAATGCGCAGAGTTTCAAAATGTTACCTCATATGGTTTAAGTAATAATACTAAATGGTCTGGCGGACATAATACCATGTACTTCTGTTCAGGATGTACATAACAAATAGACCCATTAAACTAATGAAAGTGACATTTAGCATTTTGAGTCATGACAAATGACTGTTAGTACATCAGTTAGTCTATTTTTCAAGCATCATGGTATTTTCATTTTCCTGGTTACTGAATTATATATATTCTAAGTCAACTGCTCAAAGATCCTTCGACTATCGGGGTTGTCATCCACATTAATCCACACCTGTTTACTAGGATTGATGCCAAATGATCCGGTGGAATTGGTTACGTTCAACGGCGTTTATAAACGTCAAAAAGAGAGCTTTTCCATTTTCCAAGAATCTTCCTATTCAAATCCAATAATTTTTTATGATTTCAGTTAAAATACATCATCAATGTCATGAATATCGACATCATCCGTAAACTAAACCTCAAACTGTGCGTAATTAACCTCGTGGGCTAAACCAGCGCTGACATCTCTGATTAAACTAAATGACTAAATTATATGTGTTTATTATTCATTTAAAGCGTGCAAGAGATTTAATTCTACGAAAATTCCATTTGAACGAGAGCAAAAAGTTGCAAAATCGTGTTTAATTAGTACACTGATCTAACTCATTGATGTCTTTATCAATTGATTAAATCTACCCGAAAAGAAAGAAAAGTTCTTATAGGTCTACGAAGCACAAATGACAAACGACTGTTACATATTCCTAAAAACTCTTCATAAGAGAGATCTCTATTTTATTAAAAGATCGTAAGGCCTACCATAAATCATTTATTGCTAAAGGCAACATAATGTCAAATGGATATCTTTGCTGGATTCTAGCAGGATAGTCGGTTTCAGAGTTATTGTCCCGTAATAGCATTATCCAAAGCATGGACCAAAAAATGAAAACAACGTGAAAAACATTACTACAGCGTTTTCGTTATTCAATGCTTTAAAGAAAAGTAATGATGAATTAAATATGAAACTCAATAATTTGGCACATAAACATCAAGGCCGTTTTGGTGCTCATTAGAAAAATGGTGGAGATGAAGAAATCCATTATGAATTAACAAGGTCGTGAAATGGAACTTTATTTGTTTACATAGTAATCTGTGAATTATTCAAATAGTCTTTTATTGAACCATTATCTAAATAAAGTACTTGAATACCCCTGTGATGAATGATATTTCCTGAAACCTATTCATTCTGCACGCCATCCATGAGCCACTAATGTTGACAGGACTCAATTGTTTAAAAAAATCATTGGAAGCCGATATATTGGAGAAAGAAAAATCAGTTGCTCGAGGACATAACGTTACTTGGCTAATAAGAAGTAGTCATTATGAAGTTGGTGTAAAATCGGAACGCGACGCCTCTCATTAATGGTTTGTGTAAAATGTGAATATTTCAAGAGGAGATCCGCCCCAGAATTTATGCTGTTACATTTCTGTTTCAGGTTTCTTGACTGCACCAGTCATACAGCTTAGGTTAACGCATGTTTTTATTCAACGGTCATCAAAGAAGTAGTAGATATTCACATAGATCGTGATGACAACGGCAATTTACTCCATTACATAACAACATCCAGTTTCGAATATTGCCTAACTTAACGACCATTGTGGTAGTTAATCTCGATATTGTGGTAGTTTGTGGTAGTTCATCAGTGCTTTGATACTCTCGTGCGACGTCCCTTTAGATCTAGCGGAACTGCAACCAGGAATAGGAATCTAATAATGCATGGTGATTTCCTCCTTCAAGATACATGTTGTGTGTTTTTATTTTTAGTTGCTTGTGTTTCGACAAGTAAGTAAACCATTTCTCTTCTTCATAATAAAATATAATACAAATGTATTCTAACACTCTCAATAATATACATACAAAGATGGTACAACGAAACAAGATATAAGAAAGAAGATAGTACAAGGACCCTCCCCGAGCCTGAAGGCTGCACTCAGACTGAGAGAGAGAGAGAAAGATCCACAAAATTACACGAAATTCTGGCCAGTTCCGACAAAAGGTTTTTTTCGAAAGATCCATTATAACAGCAAACCATGGCCAAGTAGGCATTTTTAAGTCGTCACAAGAAATACCTGTCTAAATTATCAGTGTCTTCATTCAATACATATATCTTGGTCCCGTGAGTAATGACTTAGGTGATGTTTTACTGTAATGGGTTCTCAAATATTATGTCAAACGGGCACGAACTATGCTGGGTGGACATAGTAGCTTCTATCTTAAGCTCCTATCTACAAATTATTTGATAACGGTGTACCAAAAATCAAAGATATAACCACCAAGTGAACAAACGGGTCCACTTATTGAATACTTAAGTTGTAACGTAGATTTTTCGCACTGACGAACGTATCACAGTTTGTTAGCCATTCATCCACGTTTAGTATGCACGAATCCACAATATACGATGAAGTTCCTAGCCGTATAGGCCCTACGACAAGGACAAATCTCAAGAACAAAACACCTCACAGTCCTATTGTAAATGGATAAGTTAAGGTGGTAGATTTAATGTGGTATATTATAACTTATGGCTTTGCTTTAAGGAATTATCAAAATTCTACAGGGTGTCCTGAAAATGTGCACCAGTCCAGACATGGTTTGATGAAGCTAATTTGATAAAATAATCCAACAAAAAAGACGTATTTTAAAGGCTAAGATGAATAGAAAATAAACGATATCATTCCTGTGAAATTATTACCCGTGCATAGCTTATTGGTTTTATGTGTTAGTGTTTACTAATTAGGTTAAATTCAATTTTTACAGCCTCCTTTGTATCGAAACCAAATGTCGCATTTGGTAATTAATAGTTTTATTATCTATCAGAAGACATACCAGAGTAAAAATGAACATTGGTGATTCAAACTTAAGATCGTGTTCCATGTAGCATATTTTATGTTATCAATTTGATTGACTGTATTAGGTGGTAGTGGTCTCATCAACTCTCCCAAAATTGTCCAATGACAGTAAATCTACCTCTGTACGAGCAATATTTCAGTTAATACATTGATACTTATTTCATTTGAAACATAACTTATTGACTGCATTCACAAAATGTGGAGTGATATGCATATTTTTAAGGATACCCCGTATAATAACAAAAAATCATTTAACAAAAGTAAGTTATACAATACTCTAGAAATACAATAATCCGAATTCCGTCACTGTTTCCTGTAGCGTATGGCAATTAATATATTGTTCATGTCCTTGGATACTAGGTGGATGCACAGAAACAGAATATTCAAGTGACTGGGTACCGAAACGAGATGACGCCAGAACATTCATAAAGTGTCCGGTTGGAAAATTTATGGTTTCGTGTGATTGCCAGCCTTGGTCGAGATGCGATGGGAGCTGGTTAGAAAGCGATGGCTGCGCCGGTTACAATTCCGGAAGAATTGGTAGATCAAAGGTAAATTATTCCTCACGTACCAAAAGCTTTGCCTGTAGAGGTTCGAAATGGAGTGTCTTTAAAAATTTAGGGAATCAAGCTTAACCCATTTTTTCGAGCAATTTTACACGAACATCGCCTACGTTTCGCAGTAAACTACAACTCATCTGCAATATTTCTTTTGTTGGCGTACCTGAAGCCTAAAACTCCACCCGCAGTTTTTTAGTCATATATGTTACGCAAAATACTGACCACTGCGTACTTTGACGTGTTTTTTCCACATGTGGTTAAGGCCTTCGTCTATTTCGGTGGTCAGGGGTTTAAATCTTAAATCATTATTACACGGAATGAGAGACAATATTACTTTGATTTATTTCACTAGATCGATATAATCCAATTTGTGAAGTACTTATTCGAATTCATTCGAGCTTGAAATTCCCGAACATGTTATATTATTTTCCTTTTAATCAATATGTCATTAATCAAAACTTTACATAAATAAATGAGAGGAGATAAATCAAAATTGACAAATTAGCACCGAAAATATCCTCGTGTCGATTCAAAAGGAATTATTCTCAATGGGGGATTCGAATTTTAAGCATTGGACCTATCTGTCTTTTGACTAGGTAAAGTATATACCAAGACATTTAATTTAATGGATTTGTCTGGAGAAGCATATATGGACCAATTAGCCGCAGTGCTTTTAGATCACGAAATAATATGCGGGATATTCAGTTGTTAATGATTAATTTTACTCGGAAATTTCTGACGTTAATGGCAACTAATTGCATGACAAAAATAAGGTCAAATTCAAGATTTTTACATTTGAGGTCTTATGTTTTTTAGCTGTTTTTTTAAACACGACATCTTTTTATGTAGAGAATCTGCGTAAATTCAAGGTTTTCCGAAAATCGAATTAGATTTCACTTGAATAAACAGAATTATATGATCAGGTTTTTATAGAAAATACAACTGCTATACCATCCGAAAGAAATTATTAAAAATGTAACTCATTCCAGGTTTCGTTGAAGCATTTGTAATTGACGTTTAATATAATTAGTCGTATTTACAAATTGTACACTGTCATATTTAATAATTCAAGGGTATCAGCCTTAGGGCTACAAGCACAATAGGAAAATAAACCTTATTTCATAGATGGCGCCACTGCTATGTGTTTTACTTCAACTCTTATTGAAATTGAGTCGTGGATGCCTTAATTGGTTGCATCATTATTCCTCAAATGATATCGTAGCAACAAAAGCCCACAAAAATTAGGTCAGTCAAGGTCAGGACTATCAAACGGCGCCATCTATAATGATAGGTTTTTACAGGATTCAGTGCTGCCATAGATCTTATTTCTTTTTCAGTACTTGTGTTTTTGTTTGAGTTTTCCAAGTTGGCCTGGGGTGACTGGCCCCTAGTTCTTTATCAGAGCATTCATATTGTATTTTTTCAGAGCGTGGTTAGGTGCACTGACGTTCCCAATATCTATTTCACAGTAACGATCCGTTCGTACACGGCGAATCCATCAGTAACATGTCCAAAAAATTCCATCGCTGTATCATGCACGTCACATTCACCGTATGTATTATTTTACCTTTTCAGAACCCACTATGCTCATTCATCAATCATTTCAATATTTCATCAGAAAAAGCTAAATATTTTCGATATCGTGTTTAAGGTTTGATTTTTAGAGTTGACTGAAATCTGGGTTTTTTCTGAGAATTAGAAAATACAATGCACATGTAGTTTCAATCCAATGCACTAGGAACTTTCTTAGATTTGCTATAAAATTTATCTTAATGTCAATGATTACCTTACCGTGACATCCTATGAATTATTTAAACGATAGTAAACGAGGCGTTTTTCGAACTTGGTTTTTTCCACCATTGTCTGATTATTGATTAAATTTTTGAACAACGTCCGATATAATGAACAATCGACGACACCCTCATTTTCAATTTTTAAATATTTCTTCCGATAGTTGGAGATATACGGGTAAAGTAAATACAATTATTGGTGGAACGACATGTTCAGTTTCTGGATGCAAACGATGTAGAATTCAAACTCGCTGTATGGTTGGTACGTATTTTCTTTCATATTCATCGCACATAAAAATGAATTGAAGTCCGACTGGTACTTTTGAAATTCTTAATTCTGTGACTTCAAACTTTCCGCATGAACATTATATGAAACTAATTTTGGAAAAGTTAAATGAGTCGATAGAAGGCTTTCTGGTTAATTCCCCTAGATATAGTGCAGTCAGTTAGTTTGGAAAATGCCAAACAGGCATGCTGCCCCATTCAATATTCGGAGTACACGGAGGTCTGCACTACGCAATGGAGTAGACCAGTGTACACGAAGTAGTGCACTGCAACACCTACACATTTGTTGGGGCATCAAGTCTACCGCTAGGTGGCGACTCTGGTAAAATGGCAGACGTGAAAGATAACAAGTTAACTTATTACAAGTGTTTACCAGATCCCAGTCAGTATCGGGAATATCATATGATTTGTATATTATGACAATTTGATTCCATTTATTTCACATTCATGCATTATGCCTGCTATGTCATATAATTTATAAACTTACGTCAACTCAAGTCGATACTCGGCCTATGGAAATTTACCTATGCTATGGCAGGATCTTGGAGTGATATACCGTAGGTGGAGGGACAACGCAACGCATTTCTGCTGAACTAGCCGTTGTCAATCAGAAGGCATCTGGTTTTCGTCGAACAACTGGCCTGTTGTATCGCGCAATCAGATGTTTCTGTGTGTACTCATTATTTTCCGCGTAAAGCAACGCGGTACACCGCGTATCGCAACGTGAACACAAACAGATAAAAGCGATGACGAAAGTGATGAATGCAAATTATCAGAAGTGTACTGCATGTGTGGTTCCGATACCATAGATGACACTATTTGCTGCGATAACGAAGATTGTTCTGTAGAATGGTTCCTAATTAATAACAATGAGGAGACTCCACAATCAACTGCAATATAAAATAATTCTGTTAAATACATTCCTTGACTTAACTGCTAGATTGATCCGAAATGTAACAATAAATAGCGCAGTTCAAGAAACTTGAACTTAAGTACTGTTAGAAGGCCAACTCAACTTTACGATCATGGAAAAGTTGAAGTATTTTGAAAAGTTCTACGTCTAAAAGGCCTAAAATTCTACGAAATACTGCAAGATAGAAAAAGGGATATAAGTCCTCAACATTCTTCATGGTATCATTTACCTTAACAGCTTTATGTAGCGTTTTTCCAAAGAAAATTTGTTACTTCTCATAAATATACACAAAATCCGAAGCAACCAAAATGCAGAATTTACCTTTTCGTATCAAAGTTTTTGAGTAGGTTGCCATTGGGTGCCACAAATAGTACTTACATTTTCTTAAAGAAATGATTCATGTTCTTTAGAACTTTTATCGCACATAATTTAATTTGGGGGATGGTAGGTCGTATTTTTAGAAAGCAATTTTTAAATAAACAAATATCTGATTTTGGCGTAAAATCTTTAAATATCGACCGATTTTTATTTTTTTTTAACCAAAATGCACGTTTCATGGGCCCATCTTTTTATATACAACGTACGCATGAGTCGTCCTAGCGAGTTTCGAGTGCGCAGCGTTGCTTTTGAGTTCGAGTCATTCCAGTTGGTGTTGGCGAGTTGCCAGCGAGTTCGAGACTCGCTGCTATCATAGTATAGCAGAAATGCGTTGCGTTGTCTCTCCACGGTATATTACTCCAAGGTAGGATAAAGGGTCAGATAGGGTCATTGAACGAGCTCTGCTTTTTTTACTCTAGTTGTTCTTCTCTGTTCTATAACATCCTGTTGTAACATTTTTTTGCATCCTTACTCCTATTGTCTAAATAGTATTCACATTCAACGTAATGTTAACATTTACAGACGAATTATAATTTGAATATTTATATAAACAACACTTTGTCGACGATTTTTGTAATGAGGTTCTTCTGGGTTTTGTTGACGAATAAGTTGTTTGCTGGTACTTCATTGGTCAGGTCAGTGGTAGGTCTTACATAGTTTCCGGTTCTAACAACGTGTTCACCTGCAAATCGAGTATTACCACGTACAGAGTTTCACCAGACATCGCGGGATCTTTGAAAAGACGCATGTAAGACATCATCCATGAATCAATTCTAAATTGTACGGTAATGTGCGATGTTGGAAAAAGCATGTTGGTGATGCGGCAAACAACAAGTTTTGACAGAACCAAAGCGATCGCAGAACTTCCTGACAGAAACATCTGAATGAAAGTTCCCTCCCTTCTTTGGTAACCAGCAGCATTTGGTGGGTCTCACAGTACAGATTTCAGGTATTGAAATGGTGGGTGAATTTTATACTTTTCAAATATAAAGAACTGACAAAAGCCGGCGTCGATGCACCGAGGCAATTATTGGCACTCTTCGAATGCTGTATACAAAGAAGACTCCTGGCGAAGACGTTTGTGAACTCGATATAACGCTACACGGATTCCATTAGTTATACCAACTCAAAACTAGACCTTGCTATCGGATCTATACGTCATCCCGAGTAATATGATGTTTAAAGTCAGCAGCTTGATTAGATCAGGGAGTTGTTATATGACTGGAGTTCGTACGCTATTGTTAGCGAGAAAAAGATGTGTGTTGTAATTACGCTCTTATTGTGCGAGTTATTTGTGCAACGCACAAAAGATATCGCTCACCGATAATGCCTCCGGCGTTTCCATGTGGCCACGTTCATTTGTTTACATAGTAATTTAACGGGCTGATTCATTGAGGGCACTTGATCGAGAGCAACATCATTCACTCTTAGGGCAGATTTTGTCGGAACAGGCAACATTTTTCATTTATTTATTAGGCCGGGCAC
>JAYMFW010029339.1:0-11771 GCA_036785005.1 Tubulanus punctatus | reverse complement strand
TGAAGGAGAATTACCCTCACTCGTCAGCAGAAAATCTAGTTCCCAGCTACCACTCGTTGTAGATTCTATATTTCCAGGTCAAAAACAGCTGGCGTTTTTTAAATTCAATAAAATTTCCTCATTTATTCTTATTAATATGTGAAAAACCTGAAGCGTTTTTGATTCTATATTTTTCAAGATAAATGTGAAACAGCTTGGCCTTTCCGTTCAAATTATTTGTTCATGTTATTTTTCGCTGTCACATGAATCAACGATTTTTACACAACAAAAATAAACGATTTTCACACAACGACAGGAATCAAATTCACACGGATCAATGCATGGAATTTTTTCTTCCACCTTAATATTCTTTCTGTTTCTCACTGCGCGTAAAAGAAACGTATCAGAACTTTTGGACATATCAGAACTAACTAACAAACCGAACTTTATGAATGCATTTCATATTCATTGATCTGATTGCAGATCGTTACCATACCCGCATCGTATTCGGTTTCACGACACTCAAAAACCTATTCGTATCTATTTGAATCTCTTCTATTTTTCCAGACAGAAAGAAAAAATCGGTCGGGCCTTTCTAGCGTAAATAGCGCGCGAGATGATAAATCGCAATATTGATGTTGCTAATATAACGTAGTCAATATAGAAAATGGAGATAAATATCACAGACGCTGAAAGTATCGGCGAAGCTTCTCATAACAACCTGATTTCCTGGCGCGGTCGCGTAAACGACACGAAGTGGGATAGAATACGCGGGAACCCGATCTCAACAAACAGACCGAACACCGACGGTATTTGTTCGTCCGTAACCCCGGACCGGACCGTCTTAGCGATTTCAGCGCGGTTTTATTTGCCATTCAAGTTAATGCCCATTACTGCCCCTCTCTGCGGCCATTTATTCCGTAAATCTCGATCGACCGCTTAAGAATTTAAAGCTCTCGACGGCATATTTGCGCGCGGAGACCATTTCGGTCCGTTATCGCCACCGGCGGGGTCCGTGGAAAAAATCGATAGATATCGCTGATTCGCAGCCGTTTTTGCTAAATCGCCATGTTGATATACCGCCTTAGAATAGGCTGTAAAAGTTACAGTTCAAGGCAATTCCCGATCTAGATACTCGAGCATAGCCTAGTAGTCAGGGGAGAAATATATCATGTACTTATAGTAGGATATTCCTCCATCTGTTGCCCGAATACCCATTGCCGGAGAAATATTTCATCTTTGGGGCCAGCTGCTTAAGAAACAGGGTGATATATGGATATACCCATTGATTGCCTCCTCGAGCATGATTCGTTAAAATATCTTTACATTTTGTATATGCAGTTTTTCCGTACACCGCCAGTGGTCCGTCTGGGTGTTGAATACTCAACATGGCGCGCCGCGATATATATCACCTAACAGCTAAGAAAATAGGAATTAATTTCGAACAAGTGATGGCCTTTCAGCTATTCTGTCGAACCGCGGAGGTTGGAGGCAATGAATTACCATGAACAATAAAGTATTGTATTCTAGGTCAACCGGGGCAGATCTTAATTAATAAGAAGGCAAAATAGCTTATACTGTTGAGCGAAAGACATTGTATATTTTTCGAAATGCGTTGCGTGTGTTCACAGTTGATACGTGTGTGCTTTCTGAATGGGAGTTGAAAGCTTTCTTTCGATGACATGCCCCATCATCAGTACCCAGAGAACCGCTCGAGAACAAAGCCACGGCCCTAATGGACACTAATGGTAGTAGCTATATTGAGCAGGAAACGGTAATATAGACTGAGGAAATTGTTAAGTAAATAGTAGCTTGAGGTAAGGACGGTGGAACCAGAAAGTGTATCCTCCGGTGATCGACTTCACTTCTACCACTAAAATTTTGTTTTTAGGTGACCTTTCGTTTAGCCTCGTAACCTCCATTTGCAAGATTATAGTTGTTGTCGAAACGATATTTCTCCCCAAAATATAACATTTATAGTGGGAGAAAGTTCAAACCCATTGCGCAAATATTTTTCTCCCATAATTACGTCACTAGTAGTGCGAGATGGACGCTGCGGAAATATTCGTCCAACCTCTTGAGTCGATCAGTACGCGTTCGGTGTGATTCGGTCTCACTATGATCATTTGGCTGATAGCGATAGCGCATAAGCAATTGCCCAATGTAAATAAAATCAATTTTACTCGATTTGATTTACTCGATGATATAATATTTTGCATAACAATACTGCACTATTTACGAGATAAAACCACTCTGAAACGTGGATAAATAGAAAAAAATAAAAATCCCACAATATATGAAATTGAAATCGAAAGCAAAGTAAATAATAATCAGAATTTAAAAATTCTAATGAGACACGACACCTGATGATGGTCTCTAGATAGATTCCGAAACGTCGTGTCTCATTAGAATTTTCATATTCTGATTATTATTTACTTTGCTTTCGATTTCAATTTCATATATTGTGGGATTTTTACTTTATACTGCACTATTTCTTAATTAGCGGAATTCTACACAGCGTTATTCGGTCCCATTCTCTTAAAACTGTAGTAAAATCGATGAAATTGTAACTAAAATGTCAAATTATGGGAGAAATAAAATCTTCCACTCGTGTTAGTTAGGAACAAGATTTTCTGTGACTCGTTTCAGGTTCTTCAGGTTCTTCCTACACTCGGCAGAGCCTCGTGAAGGAGAACGGCCCTCACTCGTCAACAGAAAATCTAGTTCCCAGCTACCACTCGTGGTAGATTCTATATATCCACCCACTGAAATTTCAAATCATAACGTCGGGAAAAATTAAAATCGTCTACTCGTTGTAGGTGAGAACAAGATTTTCTGTGAATCATTTCAGGTTTACCCTCACTCGTCACAGAAAATCGTGTTTCTATCACGCCGTAATTTCGAGAAAGAAAAAGAAAAATCTAGGAAAAGAAGGCTTTTGGTTATTTTAGTAAAATGAGTTCTCCTGATTATAAAATGCATGGAAAATTACCACTTAGATTATTTGTAGTTATCAATAAATCCCTAATTTTCTAAATTCACGCTTCAATCCCACAATATTAAAAATTTATATTGTGGGATTCATATTACAGAAATTTGAATACTCACATTGTATTTTAATTCATAACCTTGTGAACGTAGTTTGTAGTTCGATATTTTGGTATAGTCCTGTTGTTTTATAGTAAGTCACAAATCGTGCTCGGGCACAGGCCCTTATCACGTTCCATACGTTTAAAAGTTGCAGCTGCAATATCGCAGACTGCAGTTAAAGAAAGAGTTTGGTGCTTTAAGCAATTTATTCTCTTCGGTAAATGAAAGGACTGGCAATTCGATTCTATCATCGACGTACATGACAAAAACAATTAAAGTCACCGGACAGTTTCGGATGGAAACTGTTGGATACAAGTTAATAATCAGATACAATTGGCATCCACCACGACATTTTTCGCGACTGGAAACCAGGAGTCATCAGCTAAACTGCATCGGTGGTGGCTTCGAAATTTCCGTTGGAACCGGAATTACGGTGGGATCATGCTAACGCGGGGACTGCCATGCGAATTGACGGCGTCCTATAACAATCCTGATATAAACGATTCAGCGGGATACTTTAGTTAAGAACGTTAATTACTCGACGATTCTGCGTTTTATTTATTCAGTATACGGAAATTTGGAACGCGACAATTCTAACCCAATGACCTCAATAAGCCACTCGGTACAGTTCAAATCGAGAGTCACTTGCGTTGAATTTTATTTCTGTGTAAATTACCCACTGATTAACGAGGACTGAAGCCCGGTTTCACTACTAAGACGAAGGCTTGTGCATAATCTTATAAAAAGGAGATATATTTTTCATTTTTGTTACACCCCCCCCCCCCACCCCACCTTAAAAACGTCCTGTTGGGTTATCACCCCAATTACAATACATATAGAATGAAAGTTAAGTTAAATCTTTATTACCCGATTCTTACTTAAGTTAAGTTGGTTTTATCTAACCTATTGGGAAGTAACAAAAAAAACCATCAATTTAGTTCGAATTTACTCGAACTAAATTGATTTCTAATCCAAGTAATTAGGGTATTATGAAATTTTAAACATTTATTCTTGTACAGGGGTCCATCAACTTTTATATATATCTTCAATAATCCCTCGTAGATAAGACAACTCGTGGTTCCTAAAGCCAGGCGCACACGACGCAGGGAAACACGGAAACGCGAGACAGAAAGCGTTCTGTCGTGTTTATCATGCTGTGTGTGTCTGATCAAGAAACGGCCTACGGAAACCCACGGAAACGTTTTGAGGCCTACGGAAACACGTAAACGAAAAACCAAATTCGTGTTTACGTGTTTACCTACGGCCGACGCAAACTTTGCCATTTTGGATATCATGTGATTTAAATCTCGCCGCTGATTGGTTTCTCTATCACCGTATTTAGCCACTGTCGAAACGGTTTACGCACACGGTCCAGCGGAACAGGAAACGATTCCGTGTTTATTTAACATGTTGGATTGCCGTTTCTTGACCCGACGCACACGGCAAGATAAACACGACAGAAACGGTTTCTGTTTCGCGTTTCCGTGTTTCCCTATTCCGTGTGCGCCTGTCAAGGCGTTCAATGACTGTCATCATCAGCTCGTGCCCCCTTCAATAATTTCGAAAAATAACGTTTCCGTAGGCCGTTTCTTGATCCGGCGCACACGGCAAGATAAACACGACAGAAACGGTTTCTGTTTCGCGTTTCCATGTTCCCCTGTGCCGTGTGCGTCTGGCTTGAGGAGCCAAAAATTGTTAAGGCCGGCAATTGTTAAACCTGGTTCATGCATGAATGTATATAATCTTTTCATCGGGAATGGCCCGTTAACTGGCATTTTTTTTTCATAGTTCTTGCGAGTTTTCCGTCACCTTTTTATAACATCACGGAGCATTATGACTTCTTCGTCTTTGAAATGCGAACTAATAACATTAACTCCAATTGTGGGTATTTGCGGGGGAGTTCCGAGAAGATTTTTTTTCGTGTATGAAAATACCACCGTTTAATTGAATATCAAACGCTAGCATATCAAAGGGGCGTAATTTTCATACCGGCGCAATTAGAAAATAATGATCGTGAAAGTCTTTTGTCAATAGGAATTGCCGAGCAATTATGTCAATGGAACAAAGAATCCAAGGCTAACCAAGAACAGGATGAAATTGTTACAGTGATAGACATGACATTTCAATGCCGGCAAATACCACAATATTCTGTGACATTCATCCGTCTGAAGATCTTATAATGAAAAATAAAAGTATCCATGTCAATGTCTATATTATGAAGGACCCCGAAGGAACGGTTTTTAATCTTTTCTCTCTGTATGGGAAAGATCAAACAAAAATTCTAAAAAAACATACAAATATGAAATTTCATTTTTTTCCAGTTATTTACATGCTCCTTTTGAAGTTAATCTACCAAAGTTTATTCCAAGAGCAATTATTAAGAATGAGATCGATTATAACACCATGTTCATTGTAAGTTTCAATAGTAACGTAAATAAAGAATTTTGGCTGTAAGCAATCGATGCCGAAACGATTTCACCCCTGAAGGACTCGAATGTAAATGAACTGATTTTGACCTCTCCGTCTCGAAAACTGTTATAAATACGAATCGGAAATTTTGACGACACGTATCAATTCTAACGGTCTGGCATGTTTAATCGCCTGCCAGCGATTAAAGACGGCGAAAGTTTAATTTCGGCAGGCAGGAAAATCCGAATCGTGGTTTGCCATTTGCGACATCGATCAGCGTCTTCCGTATGTTAAATACTTCATTCTATGATGTCGTCTGTCTGTTCACGATGATGGCACATGTGTAATATTCTCATGGATTCCTCTGGATGCATTTCGCCCCATTTCAATATCTTCATATAGAGCTCGTACATAATGCATATACTTACTGGTAAACGACGGGAAAAGAATTCCGATATATGTCGAAATGCCTATCGCGCTTTTTCTTCTTGAGAGAGAGAATAAGTACTTGACTGCGTAGAGAGAATGGAGCGATAACTAATAGCAGAATGAGGCGAGAATTGGCCGAGACAAAATGCGAGTCGTGTAGTTATCAGATCGCCGTCTCTGAAAATGGCGGTTTAGCCGAATAGCTGCAGAATAACCGACAGGAAATGACTAGAAAGCTCGCCACGGACAAGAAGGATTTATTTCGTTCAGCGGCATAATCTATGTCCAGCTGAGTCCAGAGCTTTTCGAACATTTTTCCAAGAATTGGTATCGAGAACGATATCCGTTGCCAGTTCAAATTATCAATCCACGAACTATTTCTAATTTCAAACCTTTCCTTTGTAGTTATATTCTTAGATTAGATCTCTTTGATATTTCTGATAAAAAAGGCTACTTTTTGATGAAACTCCATAAACGGTTTAGTATGTAGGGTTTTTTAGAAGATGAAATTAAATCCAGCATTTTTACAGTTATTTTCCCTTCGTACGCAAAATTCAGCCCAAACCTGGCAACCGTCAATATTTCAGAATTCCCGAAACGGTTACTGAAGTCGACTCAGTAAACATCTTGGGTCAATATTATAGAATATCCGTCTTGTATGGGTAGTGCGCATAGTTCTGTTCATTGAGACTAACATGAATTTCAATAGTGGTTAGTCGACATAGGGCGTCCCCGATCAGAGAGTCACACCGAAGGTCGTGGGTTCGATCCCCGGAAGAAGCAGAGTTTCTTGGTCGAAGAATCTTCTCTGGTCTCCTCCCCTGTAATAGGGAAAAAGTAACCTCGGTCCCGCTTATCATACCTATGATGGCGCTTAGTGGGATGTGGGAAATAAAAAAGAAAAAAAACAGAGAGGGTGTCGAAAATCTGTTTTAGTGGGACTCAGGAACAGACCGAGTGCCGATACCATTAATTCTAATTCAAAGAAGCAGACAGGGAAGGTGAGGTCTTTTACGTATATTAATAAGTTATTGATTAAAATACAGAATTGGGGGGGGGGGGGGAGGGGGCTCGAGGGCGTACTGATTATCCGATTGTGGTAACCAATGATGTTTAGTACGATGATGACTGATTAGCGTTCAGTCGAAACGTCGTGCTCAATACACTTCTTGAATTTTTACATATTTCGGACTTGTTTTTAACTTCATTGTGGGATTTCTACTATATTTATCGTGCACGGATTATACAATGTCGTTTTTACTTCATGATGTTTACATGACTTAAGATGGAATTAACAACTGAGGCGTTCGGTGACAGGGTATGTGTTCTCTACTTTTCCGCTCCCCTGAACACCCCCCCCCCCCTCATCTTACGAGAAACTTCTGGCCTTCCCCTTACCTTCATCATAATCGAAGTTCTCTACGTATCATGATAACACTGCCTAGAGGATGTTCTCTAGTTAACACAGGGATCTGGTAGCCTCATTACATCAGTGATCATGTAATTCACGTTGGTACTCAAGTATACATGCGATACGGACTGCAATAATGACACGATTTTAGTGGCTATATAGGTTGCCAACCGAGCCAAAGCTATCACGTGAATTGATGTCCGGGTTACTATCGATCTGGTCTGAAAGGAATTTGACTTGTGGATGATTAAAGCTATAACATCGACCATTTAAATCATGCTGATTAATCAAATACACACACCTACATGAATTCAGAGCCCCAATTAATTAGTGAGACTAAGACTGAGACGGATAAAAAGAAACATTGTCGAAATATCGATAAAGCGTGGGAAATCGAATGCCATGGGTGGCATGCAACGGGGGATATAGGGTGCGGAGGATTCTTATGAAACTTTCTAATTTCAGCAGACTACCGAAGTAAAAATGTGTGTCCATCGATCGTCCGCAGAATGAGAATTCAAGCATACAAATAAACCACCAGATGGCTCTAGTGTTCTATAGGTCAGAATTGCTAGGAAATGCATTTTGGTCTGTAAGTTCTCATCAGAACAGAATGCCAGGTAAAATGCTATGTCAAGATAGTATGAAATCCAGGCTAATACAATCAAGAGTTTATACTTCATTCTTTTGGGAAAAACGTACAAAAATAGTAGTCAAAACAAAGTATCTACCCGGGGTTCGGTAGTTTTAGATCAATGAATTAGTCCGGCTACTTTCACGGTTTTACAAATCTTGGACTCCGGAATTTTGCTACTGCATGCTGGATTCTACTCTAGATTGAACTGGATTCCGGATTCCGGGTCCCTCCCTGTTGTAGGCCTCCTCTTATGGTCTGATATCGGATTTTTTCAGAACCCCCTTCCTCCCCCGTATATCACGCTTCGGTGGACCGAAATTTTAGTTCCGTTCCATGAACGGAGAACTTGTGAAAAAATGAATGCATTCGCCCATCGCATACATCTATATTGAATAAAAATAATTTTAAACGATGATTGACGACTGTGGCTTTTCGCGTATACACGCGAAAAGATTTATCGTTTATTCGTGAAAAACATGTTCATTTGAAGTGAAGTGGCTGAATGAATCCGTATAGAATTGTGTCAACGCTTATCAATCTACCGCCGTTTTCAATTGAGAACGTTACGACCTCTACAATAATGGCTGCGTTCATATGCTCGTACGTGACGTGTGGATAAGCAGTTGGCGGTATTTTACCACATCAACCCCACCTGCAATCACACGTGTATATTGACAGTTCGAAATCTGTATGGATTTGATCACCGCTTTATCAACGCGAATGATTGATCTGTAGCTTAATTGGTACATAGATTTTATCTAGTGATTCGATTAATGGCAAAATGTCACAGTTAGCGCGAAAATTCCACATTTGATCCGATCATTTCGTTTCGTCTGCGCGCGCATCGATTTACCGCAAGGCATGGTGGGTAAATACGCTGCGGCGGCAGACGGACGAGTTTTTATCGATTGATTATTGGAAGAAATGTCGAAATGAAAATGAAATCGAGAGATGAAGAGATCCCGATAAATCCATAGAGAGGAAGTCAAGAAGTTCCGGTTCCGCATTAGCTATATGCGCATACTGTGTTTTGGCCTCGTCAGTCAGACTGCTCTTAGAATATAAAAGGGATCGTAATTCTATTTTGACGATAATCTTTAGTATATGGATTTATCTAAAAAGCGGTCTGGAGCTAATTGTACAGCTTTTTAGAATAGAAAATTTTCAGATGCCAATATGAAACTTGAATGGAAATTCAAATGTCGATGTGCTAGGTATTACAACTAAGGGAGGAATTACAACTTCATCAAAACATAGACTATTGATCTTTTGAATAAAAACAGATTTTCATTTTCAAGATGTTAATTTGATATTCCTTCTGCCAAATTTCTATTCTCCCAACAAACTGACAAGCGAATACACGTTAGACCGAAAAAAGTTACCTGACGGATAAAGCCGAAATTGAATCGCACTTGGATGCCCGGAGATCCGCCGATCCCTTGATTGAATGTTACATAAGTGGGCCAAATTGGGGTTAATCGGTACTGTCTAAAGTAGATTTTATAGCCTTGTCCGGTTAATGGGGTCTTCATTCTGCGACGTTTTTTTGTGTACAACGGGTTTTTCATTAATGGTATTGAACTCTCTGAGGGATAACGGATTGCATACATCAGAGCGAGGGAGTTGGCCAATCGGTGGTAATACAATTTTGTAGCTCATTAATATTGAGATGTGTCGTATTCTGTTTGTCAATATCCACTACGCTAGGTCGACCCTAATCAAATGTGATTCTATCAGAAGGAATCAAAAGTAGATTTCATTTCAAATCAGTAATTTTCACCTAATTAACATGCACGTAACCAGCGGTCACAAGGGGCAGGTTCAAATCGACGAAAAGGGCACTTTTTGATGGGATAAGGGCAAATCCTTTCGGCATCTTTAAAAATGTGTTCCCTCCGTGAAGATAAATTTGATTCGAAAGTGCCCTGTTCTCAAAAGTGTGCCCCTTTCTCTAAGAATTCTGTAGAATTGAATTGGAAGAGTCCGTCTCCAAAAATGTCTCTGACGAAATGCCGACGACGAGGACATTTCAAGAAAAGAAGGGGATTCGTTCGAAGGGGATTCCTTTTTTTTTATTCATGCAGAAATACACAAAGTGGACTGATGTATTTTTAAATTAGAGCATAATGGGGACTATTAAGATTCATGCATTTTTTCAAAAAAGCTGACATTCCATTATGTGCGATATCGTCCATTATGCTGGACATGGAATAATAAGAAACCCTAATTGTTGAGTGTGATAAGAAAACATTCATTCATTCTAATGATATTGACTGGATTACCGGTACCTGAGATTATGCAATCTCTAGAATGATTGTGCGATTTCTAGAATGACTGTGTGATCTCAAGAATGATAGTGTGGATTCTCGAATGATTTTGTGATCTCAAGAATGATTGTGCAGATTCTCGAATGATTGTACGAAATATTGAATGATCGTACGAAATGCCGAGTGATCGGATGACGCGCACGAATGATTAAGCGAAATCTCGATTGATTGTATGCAATCCAGAATAATCGGACGAAATCTCGAATGATCGGACGAAATCACGAATGAAATCTCGAATGATTGTACGAAATCTCGAATGATTGGACGAAATCACGAATAATTGGACGACATCTCGAATGATTGGACGAAATCTCGAATGATTTCACGAAATCACGACTGATCGGACGAAATCTCGAATGATTCTGCCAATTCTGGAATGATCGAATCAGATCTTGAAGGTCATTCAATTATTATTTCAAGGTCAGTTCTAGATAGTCAGCTTGCTTGCATGTAACGACATGCACTTGACCGGCGAAACATTTCAGTGAGTACGTGAGCAATAATCATTCCTCCGGCTGTGATCACCGTTAGTTACGGCTAAAATCACATCGAGGATTTCTACTCACACAACATACGCATATGGCCTTTGTTAATTATCACGATTAAAGTGAATTTCTGCATTATGTTTTGTAATGCAGTCATTAAATCATGAAATTCAAGTTTTTTCCATGTCTTGGATAATCTGTCATTCTAGCTTGTGCAGTACCAGCAGCTTGTGACAGTGGGGAGAATCGTTTGCATCCCCTGGATATGGGTCTGACTATTGTAACCTCTTCTTAATGTGATTGTATTACGTGCAATAACCTAATCCATTCAGTATAACAATTCAAACTTGACAAGCTTTCTTATATGACACAGAGTCTCAGGCCCGTAGTCAGGATTTCTGAAGGGGGTGGGGCGGATTTATTTGGCAAGAAAAATGGCACCTCCACCAAAAATGGCACTTCCAACAGTATTTTCAAAATCCAGGATTTCTGAAGGGAGGTTATTTGGACTCCTGTAGTTTTTTATATTTGTCGTGTAAACAAAAAATTGCCTCCCCGAAAAAAGGGCACTCGAATTTTTAGAGGGGTTACCGGTAACCCTGTAACCCAACCCATCCCCGAATACGGGCCTCTGGAGGGACCGGAGTCTGGGATTTCGGATCAAATCCATAGGCTGTACAACTCATGAAATCAATTCTTCAAGAGTCAGTGTTCAGAATATCATTACAATTTTGGCGTTAGGTAAATGATGACAATTTTTCCGACCACAAGGAGATTTTATTTCACTTAAACAATTTGCATAAAAAAATGAATGCATTAAAGAAATGTAAAAACAGAGATTGATCTGCGGTTTATTTGGTCCATTTCTAGTACCAGTACACAAGATTTAAAACAACTGTAGGGTAATTAGAAAAGACAAAAAAATTCCTTTCTCCCATAATTACGTCACTAGTAGTGCGAGATGGACGCTGCGGAAATATTCGTCCAACCTCTTAAGTCGATTA
>JAYMFW010029117.1:0-11785 GCA_036785005.1 Tubulanus punctatus | reverse complement strand
AACTCGCGCACATGGCTACACATTCTCGAGAATGCTATTCCGCTATCCTCCCACGGCCCATCCCGCTAGTCCGCAGTTCGTTCCGTCCCGCCACAAGACAATAGCCTGATTTTATTCTGTTTGCATACATAATGACGCATTAGACATTGTTAGACATTTTTGGTGACATCACCATCTCAAGGTCGTCGCGTCTACATCGTGAAGTGTTTGTTAATTTTTATGGTTTTAGTGTAGTCTGAATATCAGTCATTGGGACAACAACAACTGGAAACAAGACTAGGTTTATTGAAAATCAATAATTTCTCATTTTTAAAAAATGAAAAATTACCTCCCGCGTCTTGAAAATGAATATGCATGAGAACATTTTATTTCGACTTTTTTTTTTAAAAAGAAAATAAAAAAAGCCTCCCGCCCGCGTCATGTTCGGCATGAAAGGTGTGATGAGAAACAAGGTATCTTTTTTTAGCCTTAAGAAACCTAAATTTAGATTGATGTCACTGTAACAAACATCTGTCTGTTGGCGAAATTGTTGTATTTTAAGTACAATCCTCTTTTGTGAACAAATTTGGGTAATTTTTAATCTTTTAAATCATTTATTGTCACCAGAAAGAATATTTTGAATTAGGGTTACTTATCCATACATATTCTATGCTTTTTGGTCAATATTTTAGGTCTTTGTGATTTAAAATAGCTGGGTTCTGATAGAAATAGAACTAAAGCTATTTAGTATTCAGTATCCTCTATACGCTATACGGACATTGCGAGTCCCAATGTTCGTTTTTTTCCGCCGATATAAAAGACCAATATAGATAAATTGCTGTAATATGACCTTATGTACAATTTGAACTATATGCACAAATCGTGCCCTCCAAAAGATTCAGTGCTACGTGCCCAGGGTCTTAGCTACCAAATGAGAAATTAGGGTCTAAATGAAATATACAAACAATTTCTAGGGTGTTCAGTTTGTAGGAAACACTTCGCTGCTGCAGACAGCTCAAGGGGTTCGGGGTCCTCACCAAAATTTAAAAAATGTTTGTTTCCTTCTGAGCTGTCCCGAGAGGCATCATACGGCCAATATCCACAATCTTCATTAACTATGATGCAGCAATTTTACAAAAACCATGACACTGGCTGTGCAGATATTTTTCAAAGCACAGATTATTGTTTGAGAACACAGATGCTAGTATTTCTGTCATCATTTTTGCCAAAATTCAAAGAAAGGCCGTCTAAAAACTGCCGTATATGTGGCCTGGTTATTGAAATAAGCTTGTCTGAATTGAACTCTTCGCATGCTTAATGAGATGTGCACAAAAACTAGTAGCGTATAGGTCTATGTGAGCTCAGCTTTACAATAACTACTAATTGAAACTCACACCAAGCATGATATTCAAATTATAGATTTACATGATATGGCACTTAGATCAATATTCACGCTCAACATTCATTCTTATAAAAAATCTATGGACTTTTAATGGACTTTTGTAGTCATTATTTTATACAGCATGTCAGATACATCTATCTCGGTGTAGCATACTCATTGTTCCAATAAGTCTTACATCGATAATTTTTTCAAACTTATTTGTTTCCATCATTAATTACCAGTGATTAATACAAATGTACATTGACCTATGTACATTTCATAGCTATGTCCGCACTATAAAACTCAATACAAGTACATGCACCTTAAAATATACTCTTCAACAAAAGAAACTGTGCATGGTAAAAATTGCTTTATGTTCCCAACAAGTTGAGCAATATACAACAAATTCACAGACAATATTCTATGACATTGTTATAAAAAGGTTATGCACTAAATATGCCTTTTGACATAATGCTGGACCTTTAAGGAACGCCAGGGTGTTGGTTTCACAATAGTGGTCCTAAAGGTTATGGTAACTGAAATCCATTGAGAGCAAGTCTTGTGAGCAAGCTGTATAAAAGGCCTACCCAAAATTAAGAAAATCATTTTGTAAGATTGTGTCCAGTAGGCCTAATCAAAACTTCATGTCGTGTTTGTCCTTAGCTGACCATCATCAGGCCATTGGAATGTTGCTTGCCGGAATGAGTCAATGCGAGGTTGCAGCACACTTTCAATTACCGAAACACCATTTCAGCACTGGTGAGAAGTGATAGAGAGCCAGATGAGAGAGGTATTGAGATGAGATCATTCAACTGATAGTGATTCCATTTTTGCGTCAACATGGAATAGGCATCACTTTTCAATACGATAATGCTCGCCCTCATACAATGCTATGGCCAACAAACTCACCAGATTATAATCCGATTGAGCAGGTTTGGGATGAAATGGAGTGCCGATAACGTCATCCTTCTCAGCAGCAACAAATCTGCAGCAGCTTGGTAGAGATCGCTTCCAGGTGTGGAATGACATCAAACAATACTTCCATACACGTGTCATTGGCTCCATAAGGCGGAAATATACATCAGTGAATAATACACAAGGGGGACACACTCGATACTGACTTTTTGACCTCAATATTGGCAATTCAATTTTCAGCATATGAGAACATGAAGAACACATTGTGTAATTTTTTTTTAAAGTTTGGTTATATTAAGGCCAAAAAAAAGATGCCTTGGTTCTCATTTCCGGGTGGGTAATTTTCGAAACGGGTAAATTTGTAAAAAATAAAATCCTGCCTCAAACCTCCCAGCCATTTTTCTTCTCAAAATATAGGATATTTTCACTCATAATATAGGAGATAAATAGGAAATTTTATGCCAAAATATAGGAGAAAAATTGGAGAAATCACCATTGATCCTTCGATAAAGGTCCAATGCTCATGTGGTAAAACCTATATTATGACTTTGAACGTAAAGTTTTGATTAAATCATTAAAATTTCAGCTTAAACAGCAAGTTAACACTAACTAAATACTGTAGGAGCCGCCCATCCCGGTACCGTTATATTTGGTAAACCTCTCGTCCTGGTGAATTTTCAGAAAAACTTTCAAATACTCATGGACATAAAAAAAACAAGATTTTCTATTTTTTCTAAAAATATAGGAATAATAGGAGGTTTTTGTGGTATCTAGGAGATTTATATGATTCCTATATAAAAATAGGAAATATATGAGTGGCTGAGGTCAGCTACCTGCCGGATCTCTTCTCTGAAAAACGTTTTATTTAAAAAGAATAAAAAGCATACATCCGGGTTAATTACACATAAGTAAAGCATGGTTTTTTAAACATTTAATTTGTATAGAGCACATTGTTTTGGCTGTGTGCTGAGTAAAAACTGGGATGGCCATTCACTGATGGTTGTATGGTTAATTTTGGAATTGTGAGATTTTTGTTAATTTCTGTATCTCAATCTATTGACAGCCTATTGATTATAGATCTATTGATGTCTACTGTATCCAGTTTAACTCTGCCCTAAATTCAGTTTCACATTATTAAAGGTACTACACCTCAGACGTAGGTGCCATGCCACACATTACAACTCAATGCTGTGAATATATTTTTGATTTATAACAGATTTTATGTCCTATAGAGTAGTGGATAGTTTAACTTAAACTCGTGGGGATCATAATGAACTCTAGAAAATATGAACACGTTTATTTATTTTGATTTAAAAAATATTTGATGATTAATTTTGTTAATAAAAACTAATAAAGGTTTGCCTGATGCTATTCTGTTCAAATTCAGGCTTTTTCCTAAATAGATAAAATAAAAATAAAATGCTGACTGCCTTTCATTTTCTGAAAATGCAATCAGCCTTGAAAATGAGAAACAAGGTATCTATAAGCTACGTCTATACTACGCTGAAAAACCCAGATCTAGTTTCATTGCCGGGTGAATCCATCTTTTAAAGGTGGATTCGTAAAACGCAGCTTTTCCAATTTTGAGCCAACCTTTTCAGTAAATTCAGAACTGGGATTTTCAAAAAGCCTCGTTTTTCACCGTAGTGTATACGCTACACAGAAAAACTTGGTTTCGTGCGGACCTGGGTTTTTCAAAATGCCGCATTTTTCGAATGAAGTTCAGACGTAGCTTATTTTTTGGCCTTACCATTTGAAAGAAAAAAACTTTCATTGACAGTTTATTCCAGAGAGTTATCTGTCATGGCTGGAAAAATATAGCAATTTTTACTATGCATTTGTTTTTGTTGGAGAGTATATATTGAACATACAGTCAAAGCTTGTTATAACGCCATCCATTTTATAGCCACAACTCAGTTAACGCCAGATTTTACTGACGAAAATAATCTGCCAAATTTACTTCAAATTCAAATAAATTGCAACCCTTTATAAATGAATGCCACATATTTAAAAGACTTAATGATGGCGTCATAACAAGCTTGGACTGTACTTACATAAGTATGTCCATTAAAGTATATACATTTAGAATTTGAATTTGAATACCTCATCTCCCTCCTGTACGCTGAATCGACCATTTTTCATATAGTAAAGATCGATATCTCTCAAATCACTTCAAAATCCATCCTCATAAAAAAATAAATCTACATGAAGCAAAAAAAGTAAAATCCACCCTCCTGCATGAACATACTTTTCAAATATAAAGTTTTATAAAATATAGGGGTCCAGGGCTCTCATGCCCACATGAAAAGTCTAATGATGCTGTTAATGGGCGTTCATATAGTACATCGAACAAAAAGGCCGATACTAACCCCCTTCCATGTAGGCCTACACATATCGTACTTAAAATGTCAGCCCTCCCTGTACTTACAATCCTCCCTCCCATCAATGTATCAGCTTTTATTGTGGTTATTCAACAAATAGAGTATTTATTTCAAATGTCAACGATATATAGAGGTCCAAGTATTTTTGTATGCGTTCTAAAGATGCAGTGCACGGCAGCATTAATAGTGAATGAACTGCGGGAGTGCAAGTTTTAGTAATTCTATCCATTTAGTACGTCCATTTGCTCAAATTCCCTCTTCATTTTCATACTACAGATTTTCAGAAAACATGATGCAGCCAGCAGCATTCTATATCATTTTAAAAACATTTTGAAAATTTTCCTCAAATATTTTTTCATTGGGAAAATTTTAAAATCCAGGAAAAGCCAAGATGAACAAAGAACAGCAAATACTGTGCTATGTCATATTTTACAAAGCTAGATCATGTATCATTTTGAAGGATGTATATCTCACTTGCCAGTGTCTGTACGTATGTAAATTACAAAACATATGACAAGTGGACATCAGAATGAAATGCCAGATTTTATTGTTACCGGGTCGTGACAGATATGTTTTGATCCAGCTGGGAACGAGAAACAAGTTATAATTTTGCCCTAAATGGCAGCACTAAGCAACATTGTAAATTTCAGAAAATTAAAGATTGGTCTTATTGACTTTGACTGACCAAATTTTTTCTGAGTTGCTAAATCTAATATACAGTAGACTCCGCCTAACTCGGTTCTGATGGGACCAGCAATTTTTCACCGAGTTGGGCAGATACCACAGGCTTAAAGATCAGATTTTTTTAGTACAACGAGGCATAGGGAACAGAAAATGTTTATGGAAGTTCACTGATGCAACCGGTTTACTGACTTGACCAGTACCAAGATAGGCGGAGTCTACTGTAGTTACAAAGCAAATATAAAAAGTGTTTTACAAATTTAATGAAAGCATTTGGGAGAAAGTGCCAAAAAAACAAATAATTTTGATAAACTTTTATCTGATTGCAGACACAAAGATTGTCACCAATCCACCATATTGAAGAAATCTCATTTGATTTTTTCAGAATAGTCTTATATGATAATTAGATAAATATTTACTATGAAACCTTTTCCCTAGCCCACAGTGTGTGTATGGGAGACCTCAATAGCCCAAAAGTGTGGATTTTGCGGACACCAGTCAGCCATTTCAGATCTGATTTTCACTATCAAACTTGATTGAAAGTTTTATAGTCATAAAGTTGATTCAGTGCTTGTTCATATTTGAAGATGATATGCAAAACATTGAGAGAGAATTTGCAAGAAAAGTTTAGGGTCGAACGGACGCACAGATACCTATTACAGCTCAACTTCCAGCAGTACAGCATAAACCCTCATGGCCTTTGGCCTAGTGGGCTAAAAAAAAAATCCCCTCCCTAGTATAAGAAATGTGAAAGCCTAAAAAATGCTATTTTAACTTTTGTTTAAAACAAAAGTAAAGATGAAAACTGTGACGTGAAAAATAAACTTGTGACTTCATCCCCTCCCCTACTATCTACATAAGTAATGACCTTTCCATTTGAGACTAGATAACTGTCTAGTCTCAAAGGGGAGGTCTCTCTCTTCACCTCTGCGCTTCGCGGCTATGCCACGAGGTGGCTTCACGCCTTCAGCATTTGCGGGGATGGCTGCGCCCCTCTTTCAGGAAATCCTGGATCCGCCCAATGTAGTCCATCCCCATTCTGCAAGCGATTTTGATTGTAATTAGTTCGAAAATACATTAAGAGTTTATGTATCTTTTATGGTACTTAAATGGTTACTGTAACCTTTTGGTTGAACGTTGATACATATCAACTCTTTTTCTCATAGATTAAATCCATTGAATTGTAGTTCAGTGTGCATGTCTAGCTGAATTATGAAGGCCACAAAAAGTATAGTTAGCACTTGCAAATGGTTATGGTACAACTGTATTATCAAATGATTGATTGAGATATTAAGAGCATCAGTACAATGGTTCACTAATTTTACCGACTCTTCCACTGGTAGCAACTACACCACTGATTATATTCTACATAGAATATCAGGACCCAGTTCCAAGAGAAACTAGATGGTGCGTTCGCTCGCGAACACATGAATATCCCCCGGACACCTCGCGAAAAAACCTGAAATCAGCACCCCCTAGTGGCATTATTGTATGAACACATTTTCTCCAAACTTAACACCTGACTGCATGCTTGCAGGGACTACAGTTTTGCAATTCATTGCAATTCATAGAACATTGATAGATTAATAGATATAGTTAAACAGGGCTTACTTCATGCATTCGGCGCCCTCTGGTGCCATTATTGTAGAACGCATCGCCTCAAAACTTTACACCTGACTGCATCCTTGCATGTACTACAGTTTTGCAATTCATTGTTATTATAAAATGCCAATAGTTCAAAAGATATTGTTCAAAATGGCCTATTTAATGTATTTAGCGCCCCCTGGAGAACTAATATCGTACCAAATGATCTTAAAACATTTAAAATCTACCTGAAGTTGTTATTGACCATATCTTTGTAGTTCATTGTTGTATCAAAATATTAATCATTTAAAATGTAGGCCCAAACCATCTTTTGATACCATTTCTTTTCAAATTTCACATTAACGGGGCTAATTTGCATAATCAAAAACCCATTCTTTATGTTTTGACCCATCCCCTATGATAACTTCATATCAAGTTTTTTAAAAATCCGGTCAAGAGAGCTGAAAAGTGATATTTTCTACAAATTTTTACTCCCCATACTCAAATATCTAATTTGACAGTACAATGTCGGTAAGTGCCTGTGACCTCCCCTGAGAAGTACATTGCGATAGTGTACAGATTAGCATCACAATCATTCCTATTTCTCACATGAGAACACACCAATGGAAATTGAGCATCTATCATCTGAGTTCAACAAGCAACACATATTCCTTCAAACTTTCGGGCAGAGGCAGTTTGTGAACTTTTTGCATAGGATAATCTCCAAGACATTGACGGATTTTAGCGCGACACAAATCTTTTAATGGCATACTGTTCACTGATAACTTGTTCAATTTTTCACAGAATTCTTTCTGACATGTCAATTGTTTTGGAATTTCACCAGTTTTCTGAAACATTAATAACACCATTCAAAAGTTATCAAATTATTGAAATAAGAAACAGTGAGACTGAAAGAATTAAAATCAAACAATACCTTATTCCTAAAAGTGAGATAAGCTCCAGCAGATATGAGATAATTAATTATTTCAGTTTGTCCATTACATGCAGCTAGGTACATCGGTGTGACACCCCAATTATCTTGTTGATTCACATCGGCACCATGCTGAAAATAGTAATCATAATTCTTCTTTGTTTTAAAAATATGTAAGGTGTTTATATATGCATCGTAAGAAATTTATATATAAATGCCTAACGGCTCTGCTGACCTGAAACAAATACATATGGAAGCCCTGGGGACATTGTTTTCTTGAATATTTTTCAACCAAATGTACATAAAAATCAGATTTTTTGTGCTTATAAATGTGTTTTTTCTAATCCATCAACCATCTGTTTTTGAGTGTGTTCTCAAAAATCATTTAACAAAAATCTTTCTTTTAGTGTATTAAGTCATTACTCGATCAGAAAATCCTCGGGGATTTATGGAAAATCGATAATTTCATTACATTTTCTACAAGAATCAAATAAATTTCTTAACCTGTATGACTCTATATTCTAATTGTAATTTCTTAAAATTGTTGTTTAGTATTTTCTGAATTTATCATAAACCGTTGGCCGTGGTTGTTTTTAAATTTATGTCCATTTTATGAGTACCGGTAGACAAAAAATCAGATGATCTTTTCGATGTTGATATGAGTTGAATGGTTTACTTTAGCGAATTTCAGATTCCATTTTTAATCAATATCGAATTTCATTGCCTTCATTTACAGAGATAAAACTTTATAAAATATACGTACCAAGATTAATTTTTTTTCAGTTTCATTGATATATAGAGGCAACTATTTATCATATATGCCTCGTAGTCGATATGAGACCCACTTGTGGACCATATCATACTCTCCAACAAAAGAAATTGTACATGGTAATAATTGCCATATTTTTCCAACAACGTGACCAAATGACATTATGACATTGTAAGAAAAAGATTGTACACTTAAAATGGCCTTTTGACATAATGCAGGACCTAGGCACGTCTGTGTGTTGATTTCACAATGGGGGTCCTAAAGGGTGCTATGTAACTCAAATCCATGAAGTTCAGGTCTTGTGAGCAAGCTGTAAATAAGGCCTATCCAAAAGTCAGAAGATTATTTTTGCAAGATTGTTTTCAGTACTCAAAACTTCATGCTGCGTATCTCCTTAGCTGACCATAATCAGACCATTGGAATGTTGATGCCGGAATGAGTCAACATGAGGTTGCAGCATACTTTAAATGCCATGAAACAACCGTTTCAGCACTGGTGAGAAGGCAGAGAGAGTGAAATGATGTTATTGACCACCCAAGATCGGTATGTCCATGTATAACTACAGCAGTCCATGTAGAACTATATCAGCAAATATACTAGAATTTAACTCGATATTAATAACTTACATTTCCAAGCTATAAAAAAATGCCTGAGTTGTGCCAAACATCTTTAAATAACCAAACATGAAGAAAGAAATTAAGTGACACATAATTTGGGAATTTTCTACAACGCCGGTATGTACCTGGTCCTCTTGATCAATGTATCATAAGATAAATAGTATCACTAGCTCGCGTTTTAGACACAACCGAAAGTACTATGCTTTTGTATTTACACCATAACAGAACCTCTGTTGCCAATCTGAGAGGATCGGAGATCTGGTGCCCCTCGTTCTTGAGTTCTTTTACCCTCGTGGTGTCAGTTGCTTAACATACCTGGTGCCATGTCGACCACCTGTGAAAGAATCTCAAACGGGTTTGTCCGGACCTCATCTAAACTACCGCCTTCGGAAGTCTGCGTTCACAGTGCACTCAAGTTTGGTGGAGGGTACAACCCAAATAGGCTCCTTCTAGGATAAGGCCATATTGGCCCTATCGGGAGATCTTCATAAGGTTCAGGACTCCTTGAGGACCTCGAAACCGGATTTGGTCTGGGAACGCTTGTTAGCTATGCTATCGAATGGATAGCTCAGTTACTTGCTCGATCTGTGTGTCACTTGATTCCGTTGTCAGTTCACCAGCAGGCAGATCTAGTTCTGGCTTGGGTGAATCCGTGTTGGCCCTACCAATCGAGATAAGAAAGTCTCTTCATTGAACGCCCATAGGTTCGTCTTTTCAACGGCGGAACGGTCATTCAGCAGCGGAACACCAAAGCTGGAACATCTTCCTCTTGGTGCCCCCTAAACAAGCTCGCCATGCCTAGCAGAAAAAGGGAATAACAGTCCATGGTTGTCTCATTTCCCAGGCTATCAGGGTCCTCGTTACCATGAGATGCAGCTCAAGCAGGTTGTTCCCGCCCAGCACCATCAGACAGGTCAGCCCAATTTCTGAGCTAGGGGCAAACCTTCAAAAAGGGGCCAGTCCTTTCCACACAAGCCTGGTACGCAGTGAAGTTGCGGGATGGGTGGGCGGTCCTAGCTCTTTGGAGATGGTTAGCCCTCACAGACCATACGGGAGGGCAATCGTCTTCAATTCACCCAGATGCCAGGCCTGGGGAGAAATCCTCCAGACATCTCAAGAGGGGTCAGGAATCACAAATAGATCTGACTTTAGAAGAGATGCTACTGAACGGGGCAATCCAACAGGTACAGGACACCTCTTCCCCTGGTTGGTTTTCCCGAATTTTCAGAGTACCAAAGGCATCAGAGGCCTACAAATAGTCATAGACCTCTCGTGTCCAAAAAGTACCTTTGAGTGCCCAAGTTCAAAATGATCATCCTTAAGGAGGTGATACAGTCCCTTAGACCAGACCAATGGGCAGCATCTTTCGATCTAAATGACGCCAAGTTCCTATCCATCTGAAGTCGAGGAAGTTCCTTTGAGTAAAGTGTAAGGGTCGACAGTTTCTGTTTACAGCCCTCCCATTTGGCCTGAGCTCAGCCCCTTACGTTTGCACGAAGATCATAAAACCAGTACAACCTTTGCTACTGCGCAGAGGCATATTCGCCTCTTCATGTACCTAGATGATTGGTTGGTAGTGGCAGACTCAAGACCTCAATGCCTAGATGCTGTGCAGGAGGTTTGAGGCCTAGCGATAGGGATATCGGCTTAATCTCGAGAAGTCTCTACTGTCTTCCTCGCATGGACTTCGACCTAGTGAAGGGCTTAGTCCTCCCATCAAGCAGAGGATTACCTCGCTTCAACAATCCATGTTGGGCCTGATGGAGTCTCGTCCCCAATCAGCTCGAGAATGGTCCAAGGTCCTCGGAAATATCAGCTCCATGTCTCTGGTGGTTCCCTTAGGATGACTCAGAAGCAGGCCATTGCAACATTACTGACGGGCTTCCTGGTCCCAGTCTGTCAGACAATGGAAGGAACTCATACCACCCTCTCCACCAGACCTGACTTCAACTCTACCGTGGTGGCTTCTAGACAAAAATATCAGAAAGGGGTCATCGTTGGCCCCTCTCTGGGCTCCAGTACGCCTGTTTACCGATGCCAGTCAGTAGGGGTAGTGAGCCCACCTGGAGAATCGGTGCAAGTCCAGTCAATGGTCTCCTCAGGAGAGGCATCAACATGTAAACTTAGAACTTCTGGCAGTCCAGAAGGCTCCGAGATTCTTTCACAGGTGGTTGACATGGCACCAGGTATGTTTAGCAACTGACATAGCAACTGACAACACGATGACAACTCGATTCAAAATATGGCAACAAGGAGGCTTTTTGGAAAACCATTTGAACCATATATGATATGCATATGACCAAAGTGTGAGGATGGCCTAAAACTTTACTGGTACGCAAATTGCATACAATATCTTTTTGTTGTTGTTTTTGGTAACATCAATAACTTGTCATATCAGAAGAGGGACACAGTGCGAGCCAAAAGGCTGTACAATCAAAGCATTGTGCCCATACGGCTCAATGGCTTAGTGAACTAGGGGTCCAGGGACCTCATGCCCACTTGGAAAACTATAGGGATGCATTTGACATACAGAAGAGGTGTTAGTTT
>JAYMFW010029007.1:0-11786 GCA_036785005.1 Tubulanus punctatus | reverse complement strand
CTTTTGAGTACACAAGCTATCGCTTCCCAGTGTGGGATATTTGTATATAGACTTTTCACATCCATCGTGACAAGTATTGAGTTTGAGTCCAGTTTCGGTAGTGTCTCGATTTTGTTCAAGAAATCTGTGGTATCTCGAATGTACGAAGATACTTTAGATGCAATTTTTAAAAAAATGGAGATCATTCACATACAAAATAAATAATAAAGGCCCAAGGACTGGGCCTTGAGGCATACCATAATTTACAGAAAATATTTTTGATGAAATTTCCCTATATTTGACAAAAATGTGTCGTTCTCTTAAGTAGCTTTCAAATCACTTGAGTGCTACACCCATAATACCATGATACTGTTGTTTTCGTGAAAGTATACCTATATCTAGTGTATCAAATGCTTTTGATAAATCAATAAAGACCCCCATTGTTATATAACCTTTATCTAACGAGTTAATGCAGTTTCCTATGAATTCCATAATTGCCTGATTGGTAGAGTGTTGATTACGGAAGCCATATTGACTAGGGAAGAGGGTCTTAGTGTTTAAGAGAAAATTATATAGGCGATGATGAATAGTTTTTTCAAGTAATTTTGATGATACAGGCAGTAGCGATATCGATCAGTAATTGGTTTGTAGTTGTTTGTCACCACCCTTATAAATAGGCTTTATTTTGGCTAGTTTCATATTAAGTGGCACATGTCCCTCTGTGGTAGATTTGTTAAAAATGATAGTGAGTGGTTCAGTGATTTCTATAGATATATATATATATGCTTTATAAAATTATAACTCAATTCGCCATGTCCACTACTGGGCTTATTTGGTAGCGAATTTATATATTTCAAGATTTCTTTAGGTCCCGTTGGAAAAAGAAAAATAGACTTTTGAATAGAATTGCCCAAATATAATTCATAGCTTCTTTGAGCCAGAGAAAATTTTTCTGTATATTTCTGTCCAATTGAACTATAAAATTCACCGAATGAGTTGGCAATAAAATGAGTGTCATTAATTGTCTGGTCTTGAATAATAAATGTATCACTTAGAAATGAGCTTTTATCGTTCACTTTACCAATGGAGGTTTTTAATGAATTCCAGAGTTTTCTACTATCTTTTTTTAAAAGACTGAATCTTTTTAAATATAATTTTTTTTAGCAGACCTCTTGAGGTAATTAAATTGATTACGATACGTTACATAATTCCCATGTTTCAAACTATACTTGTCTAGTCCAATACACGCTATATACAGTCGATTGCATTTTCGTGAAAATTTTCTAAGTCCAGGATTTAACCATGGTTCTGTTAATTTTGCAGTTTTATATTTCTTAGTTTCTTGAAGTGCAATGGATTCTGTTATACCATTTAACTCATTTATAAATAATTTGTAAGCATTCTCTGGTTCTGTAAATATTTCCAATCTGTATGTTGGAGGCCGTAACATATACTATTTAATTTGGATTCATCTAAATTCCGAAATTTAATATCGTTAGCTTCTGAAACAATGTGGTTGAATTTTTTGATAGATAGGACGCACGGTAGATGATCAGATATATGAGTGACAATGATTGCAGATTTAGTTGAGGTTATATCCTTGCTGATGTAAATATTATCTATTAATGTGGCAGTGTTTGTAGTAATTCTAGTAGGTCTAGTGATTGTTGGATAGAGGCCATTGCCAACATTAATTTCGAAAAAGGTATTCGTATTGTGATGTTCATTGATTTTAATATAGTCAAAATTTTGATCCTTTCCTATTATGAGAGATTTATTTTTCTAAAGTTACCTTCTTTAGTAGTAATGAATATTCATCAAGAAATGATCTCTCGCTAGCTCCAGGTACACGGTGAATTTCCCGCATAATAATATTTTTGGATTTGTTCAATTCAACAAAACAACTTTCGAAAAAAACCTCTTTGAAAACACAAAGGTCGTCTCCAGTTTGGAATGATAGATTATCTCTCAAATAAGTGCATACACCTCCACGTTTCATTGAATGCCGATGACGGTCGACCATGTGAAAACCAGGTATATTACAGTGTCCTATATTGTTATCATTAATAAAGGTCTCACATAGTAATATAATATCAATTTCGAATGAATTTTGTTTGCATTGCACGATTAGAATTTTAAGGTCATTTATTTTGCTTGGGACACTATGAATATTAAGCTGAATAATATTAATTTGGAATCATTAAAACTAATTTTATCAATTTTAGTAACACCTAAGTAATGACAATATAAGTAATCTAAGTTATTATCCATTAGTTTGTTTAAGTTGTATTTATTGTCTGATTCTAACTCATCAAGCTGCGAACTAAACGTATTGTTATTCAAACACATATTGAGCAATATTTGATATTACGACAAATAGGGGGTACTGAGAAATTTGAAACTATTTTCCATATACAGATATGAATGACATATGATAATGAATGAGATGAATATGAGATGGATAGCGTAGACAAAAACAAATAATACATAATACAAAATTGATACAGCTATGATAGACACCACAGTAATATAATATAGGGTTTAAGATCCCCATTCTAAAAAAAAAACATTCAGTTAATTCAATTACATATATTATAAATTAAGTGACGTAAAGGTAAAGTTAAATTATCTAATAAGCATAAGGGAGCATATTATTTTACTAATTAAATGAGTAGTGGATCCACCCGCGTATGATCAATGATAGCATTTACAAAATATTGAATTAGTTTAACACATATAATATTACTCACCTTAAATAATAATATAGATTAACTGTAAATTTGGAACAAAAAAGAACAAAAAACACTGGACAAAATCCGATTGGTCAGATTCATCGCGGGTAGTAGTGCGCATGCGCTTATTACGGTGACTACCCGTTCTCAATCACGATGAGACGTAGTGGGGTCGAATCCCATAAAGCAAGTAATTCGATTGTGCGCATTCTTAAGTTCACCCAGCGTATCTTTCAAATAAATATTCTTCATTGATACACGCTTGTTTTACTACAATGTATTTTTCAAAAATTTGCTCGTATAATTGCAATTTTCAATAAACGTTTGGAAAATGTTTAAAATGAACGTTCCTGGCAGTTACTGTTTAACTAACGTTTTCAAAACGTTTCACTACAACCAGTAAATTGATAAACAAGGAATATAAGGGAAAGTTTTTATAACGTTTAAGAAACGTTTACAAAAACGTAACCTAAATAAAACGAAAACAAAACGTATCAGAAACTTTTTGTGTTAGCTGGGCAGTCAGATCGTGCAGCGACCAGCAATTGTGGTTTCTAACACCAAAGAATCATGACTTTTCCATATATATGATAATTTTTAATAGTTGAAACCTGCAGACCTTGGATCGAATTTATCTCACGTAAGTGAGATAGATCACTCACTGTTCTGTCTCTGAAACATTTCCAAAGTTTAAAAGGGTTCTGATCGGATGAATTTTTTCTAAGTCAAAAGATGGCATGAGCAGTGCCATTTCTAATCATACATATTTTTCTATGTCTAAAAAGAGCACTAGAAGGGCCATTTCTAATCGAATGAATTACTCTAAGTCAAGAAAGGGCATGAGCAGGGGCATTTCTAATGGTACATATTTGTCTAAGTCTTAAAAGGGCCTCAGAAGGGCTATTTCAAATCGGATGAATTTCTCTAAGTCAAAAGAGGGCTTGAGCAGGGCAAATTGAAGCATTCATTATGTAGAAGCAGGGCATCTGCAGGGCTAAATGCCAGTGAAAAAAGGCGTTTGCAGGGCCAATCATTATTGAGAGACTGTTGCAGGGCGTTTAAATGATCCCCTGCTGCTGCCCTGCCAAAGTCCTTTTCGTTTTTTTACATCAACAAATATCAAGTCATTACATGCCAGTGTAACTTGTTCTATTCATGATTTCATGCCAACCAACTAATCATCATTATCTTAAAGATATTTTCTGTTTAAACAATTTAGATCAAAGCCGTTTCATTAATTAGCATACAGAGAATTAATTTACAATAACGCGACATAGTAACTTTGAACTGTGCATGCTCATTTATGCGCCAATTTACTAAACTGTGTTTATCCGTATAATGTTAAATATTGATGACGATAGTTTCTAAATAAAAATGTATTCAATATAGATACTATTTAATATAACTCCATTGGCTTGAGACATTACTCTTTTCAGATTTTTGAAACCCTCAAAATATATAGAACTAGTTTCACTGGCATGTTAATATAAATTTTACTTGACATTTTTTGTATGAGGATTTTTACCTAATTTCCCAAAGTAGATAAAAAATATTGTTGTGGGGATTCTTATTGCGGGGATTTTTACTTGTGTGGATTTTTACTGTGGGGATTTTTACCGGGTACCATAATATACAGTGCCATTGTAATATGTGCGATGTTCATTATCTTGTTATAAATAATATTGCAATGATGTAACATGTTTCAAAAGCTATTTGAAAATATATTATTTCATGATGAACTTTGTATTTTCGTAATTTTTGTATTTATCTCGGAAAAATTTACTGGTGGATTTTTACCTACTTACCTACATTTGGGGGGATTTTTACCGGAGGCATTTTTTCCGGGGGATATTTACCAAGGGTATTTTTACCTACATTCGTTATTAGTAGGGTATCTCCTGAGAATTGTTTTTTCCACAATCAAACTGCATTTCAAATTATCTATAAGGGGAACTGGAACTTTTTTCAAAATGACAAATCAAAATATAGGCCTTTCGTAATTCTTAATCTTCTAACCTGAAATAAGTTTGGGTGAACTTTATGAGCTCGTAGAATATCCTTCTTAAATATAAAACAACAAAAACACGTATATATGCAACAACCTTCTCTATCTGAAGCTATACATTTTGTCGAGTTGTTTATCTTAGATGGAAAATAATAACTTTAGCCTAAAACACATTATCATCCACTTAGGGAAAACATTTTGAAAAAGATAATACAGGGCCTTAGGACAACTTTATCAATATAACCTTACAATTTTCTCTGTTCTCCAAACTCATTGAGGAACTGTTACAATTGAAATAAAATCGAATGTTGTGAAGATCGAATGTTCATAATGTTAGCAATATATGAGATTGATACTGCAATTTGAAAAGCCTTCAAATTATCATCTACCCAACACAAAATTCGATTTTCAAAATTTTATATGTCAACTTGTGACCAATGTTTTACATCAGAGTCAAACTGCAATCAACATTTAATGTCAGAGTCATATTGCAATCAAAAAGATGCTGTCGATTGATCACTGGACGGTAGCAAAAAGCATGCAGTCATGATTTGCCATAGATATGTGATCATTGTGGCCATAACTTGAATTCTGCAACCGTTGCAACAGTCTGCTCTCATTCTGCGTTCAATTTTTAATATCGGTGATCGTCTCTGCAATCAGTGCGATGAAATAGTATTTTTTTTGCTTTCGAACTACGACCGTTTGTAATCAAGAAATGTATATTTGTGATCGTCTTGCAACCTTCTGCAACCCTTGCGTTCAAGCTTGCGACCGACATTTTCACTGCGTTCGTGTTATGACTATGTGCAATCGAATTATGATCGGAAATCTCTGTATGGGTCTGTCTGCCGCCGTCGCCGTCACCGCCGTAATTGTTTCGATCTATAACTCTCAAAGTACTTGACGTATGGCTTTGTCATTTTAGTATGATGAAAAGGAAGGCGGTGAAAATTGTATGGATGTAAATACGGGTAAATTTGATTCAAGACTTGGCTACTAGGGGCCGGTACTCAAAAACGGCATTAGCGTGATAGATTCTCCAAACCTCGAACTATTTTGTTCAAACTCTGTACACAGTCGCCTGCTGTTATAAGCACCTGAGGGTGCCACTAAAAAGCCGTTAGCTCGATAGAGCCTCCAAACCTTGATTGATTTTATTGAATATTTTTACACATGTAGGGCATAATCAAAGGTAGATCCTTATTTAAGATTGGCTTGATTCGCATTAAGTTATGACAACCACGGGGCAATACTCAAAAACGATTTGAGTGCGATAGAGGCTCAAATATCGGCAGATTTAGTTCACACTTGGTTTACAGGCATGGTATGGTTCAAGGTACATGTTCTTCCCTATATAAATGTGCTTCATTGCCTTCAAATATTACACACTCGGAAACAAAAGGTAGCAATGATTTGTTTATGTTTATACCTCGAATGTTTACACCTCGAATGATACGCCCCACCTGTTGAAATAAGCAAACGCAGTATCTATAACCAATCAGTTCCAATATGTGTCAGAGCGGGGACATAAGAGTTGTACCACCTCGATGATGATTATCATAGACATTACTGCATTTTGCACCATCATGCACGTGGGCACAGTGACTTTTTGTACAGCGACTTGTACTGTCCCTCGACGTCTAATATTTCAAATTCTATTGTAAATTCTTATAATGCGAATAACATTTTCGTAAGATTAATACGATGAAAATAAATATTGTATGTATCGACAATATATTGAAGTAAAATAATAAAAGAAATACAAAAAATGAGTGATGTAATGATGTTATTACAAACGGGCCATGAATAGTTTAGCCTTGAGTCGATTTGATTTAGTAAAATAACACCAAAATGTGTCAGCAAGAAAAAGGTAAAGACCAAGTCTAGACCCTTTCATAAGATATGGTCATGACATCAAATGGGGAATTACAATACCATTATCAATAGCTCCGTTGAAAATAAAACGTTTTTCAATGGCAATAGTTCAATTATATTCTCGTGGTCCTTACACCATATGACATAATAGTGTGTACTCGGCCATATTCTATGGAAGGGTCTATAGACAATCGAATTGAATGCAGTAAACTGAATGCATGACTGATGATAGCTGATGATGATAGCTGTTATTAGTACATTCGCAATGCCTCGACTAGCGCTGTTTAACCAGGGAGACTATGATGTTTTCTATGGCACCATCCTTGATAAATATTCGTTCACTGTTAGAAAATGGAGATAATCACATAATAAACTTGGATTATCAATTTTCGCCTCGATATGTTCTTCCTATCTCTAGTTTTTCTCAAATTTCGATATCTTTTTAGCTGAATTAATTAATTGGATATAGAAACATATCAGGAACCCGATAATTTGACTCACCTGTCTGACATCCTGGTCCCGACCATCCACTAGCGCAGCTCGTACAATTTAACGGAGCGTCTGGGATACATTGAGAACAATGACACGTCCAACCAGTACACGAGTTACCAAAACATTTACCTGTAAAAAAACGGAGATTTTACAAATCAAGATATGGAACTTGCTATTTTGGCAAAATGTAGTGTACTGCCACCCCACTCTCTAACTATTGAGCTTTATCGGTCTAGCCATCAATGTTACGTTGCCATCGAATATACGTCTAAAATTAACAGCAAATCCCAAAATCTGACATTTTGACCACGATTTCATCGATTTTTGCAACAATCAGCCGGGAGTTTTACGCGAATGGGACAGAATAACGCTCTGTTTACAAAATTGAGTGTGAAACTCCGCTAAGATATTTAGTACAGTAGCGAATAACTTTATATCAAGTGAAAAAATATCGGGATTTGAAACCTAAATCAATTTTGAATATTGTTTGATAATAACCTTATTTTGTTACCATTTTGATGGCTAGTGATTATTTGGCAATATGACAGAAAATTACTATACGATGATTCACCATCTTCTGAATTTGCCGGTTTGAATTGAATTGAATGCAGGTTAGGCCGATCCCCAATATTTGCCTGAATTTTAACGAAGCCTGATTCGAAATCGTAGCGCGTTTCTATTCCATTTACTTGTTGTTTATTTGATTACTGGTCTCCATGAAACATGCTGGCAGCGGTAAACTGTTTATTGCTCGTTTGTTGAACTTTCTACCCGAGTGTGTTTGCTAGTATTCGCTAAGAAAGCGAAACCTTTTATCCATCCTTGGGTCTCTTAAATGACCGTAACACACCAACTGAAGGACTGAATGTGAGTCCTGCACAAAGACCTCTGGACGGCGCACTAAAATGCAACTGCCGACAACCACTGAGTTGTTGCAACCGTGCATCGCTAACGATTTCATGCAGCGGAAACGTCTTCAAATCCATACCGTGGCTTAGCGTACCAACAAAGGTCACCGGCACCTTAGGCCGTTACACCCTAGTGATTTGGTTCACGTCCAGCCAACGCAACGTGAAGATGCTATATGGAAGCCCACTACAATAATTAAAGAACTAAACCACGTACTTACAAACTGAAAACTACTAGTAGTATCGTAGTGAGATGTAACCGACAACATCTCCGCAAAAAACTGCATGGTGAGCTGTACCTAGTAGTAGCACCGTACCGGGACCGCTGACCTTGTCTCGATGCCAAGTGAGGCTGTTAGTCGATCGGAATGCTAGCCGGAGCCTCTTGCAATTCCCACTGTGGGCAGTGAGCAAGAAGTGGTGGATCGCCCGGAATGTGTGGTGCGCCGCTCTTGTTCTTTATTTGATTTTTGGTCTCCACGAAACATGGCTTACATACGGAAATATATGGTGAGTAAAGTCTCAAGGAGTGTGGATGTAGCTTAATACGATTCTACAGCGTTATTTGCGACATTTCAATTGTACTGACCCCCCGCTTTTGGACCTATTCTCAACATTTACCTGGTTTTAATTTACGTTTTAACACAATTCGTTGGTGAGTAGGGAAATTAAAAAGCACAACAGCACAATTTAAAAATGAAGAACCCTCCTTCTTGTTTAGTTCAACTTTATAGATATCAACATAGCGATATATGTCTAGGACAGGGCTGTATATTCATGTATTCAATGTGTATGCAGATATTCAACTAAATTCATGTCTTTTTTCTAAATCGTCAAGAAAAAACTCTCTACAATCAAATAAAAAAATATATTTTTAGTTGCAATAATCCAATCTTCTCGTTTCATTATAATTGAATCAAATTGTCGAGTAAATAAAAAGGGTCCATTTTCACTTTCTGATCATTTATCTTTCTTTAACTCACCTGAACTTTTGCAAATATTCCCAGTTATTAGAATCACTATCAGCCAGCATAAAATCTTGAAACTATTCACTGTCATCTTATCGATAAATCTCTAAATGTTTCCAGTTTCACTTTCTCAAAACTGTTTACTCCTAATCGCCAATGAGTTGTAAGATATTATTGGGTTCCTTTTCATATACGTACCTAGATATCTCTACGTCATAAACCAGTTCCTTTTCGATCGTAACGACTCGATTTTTTAAACGAATGATTAAAAAATATAGATCTTTTCCCTATTGATTTATACTTGTTATAAATAAAAATAACATTTCAAATGATTTACTTGCACTGTACACATTTAATATATTACTGATTGCCGGAGTAAATACACGCCACCCCTGTTTATTACGATACTAGGGTAACTAAATCATTTCAAAATCTTTACAAAAAATTGTTTGGGTAGATTGATTGAGTTCCTACCACCTTGACCTAGGGCCATGATTATCGTTACCCGTCGTCCCTGGGGTCCCCCAGCCCCCACATTTTAATGAACTTTTACTAGAAAAGTCATAGATAGACCATGTAATATTTTCGAGGGGGTCATAGGTGTATTAAACATCGGGGAACTCTATCGATTTTAGTTTTCAGTCGCCGATAGTAGGTCATCCAAAATTGGAGTTCGGACTTTTGAAGGAATCGCTTGCATTGATAACACCTGATGAAGCTCACTGCTTAAACTTTGTGGTGAACAACAAAAGATTCTAATTCTACCAAATTTATGTTGTGGGATATCTGTGGGATATCAAGGGGGAGTGTTTTGTTTGTGAATTGTTGTAAAATTTTGTCGAACTTTATTAATATACTTTATCCTTGGGACAAATATCTGGCTATCACAGGGCTAAATATGGCCCTATCCCTGGGAGAAAATGCTTTGAAAAACATCAACTTTTCCCGGTGATAACTATCAGCGGGATAGTAAATTTTATCACCAGGATAGCGCTACCACTAGGATAACTTAACACTGCTTTGAAAAACGCACCCCAGACCACCAGGGCACCGGGACTTCAAAGATCTCCGTTCCTCAAATTGCATTTTTCTTCAAGAAACCTGAATTACCAATAATATTCTTCAAACGTTTTAAGTGAAATTGATAATACTGACGAACTACAATGTTATGATTTTATGGAATAGTGATCAAATTAATGAGTTGTTCATGCGTTTAGATTATTGTAGATGTATTTCAAAGCTAAATTGGCTGCCTAAAAGTTAGGATTTAGTGCATCATAATGGTTGTCACTTAGTAATTATGTCATTAGCAATTAGGTTGTAGATATAGGGGATAACTAATGCCTTAGACTATAGAAATTCATTTCTATAGTCTATACAAAAATACCCTGGAGATTAGATGAGAGCTCCAAAAAGATGTCCTTACTTTTCGGAAATTGATCACATGTTGTTAAAATAGTATAAACAGAGGGAAAATTTAGTAGAGAGGGAGTCTTGATTAGTGGGCCGACCTGCGTGTTGTGAGCTCTAATGATAAGACAGCACTAAGAATTTTGCAAGGGCCCATCTGCGTATCGGAGCTCGAAGAAGAATATCACACGGATAGTGATGAATAAATATACAGAAGCATTCGTCGATAGCAACAGTTCACCTGCTCGTTACTTCAATTCGGAAATAAACGTTCCACAAAACGTCGCCCCAAAAACGTTCTAACACGTGACATGATTGAAGTTGAATTGAAGTTCCTTTTAGCCTAGAGTCAGCTTGTCTTCTTTGACGTCACAATTCACAGGTTTTCCCCGTTAATCTATGAATAGATCAGTGAATCTTAGGCAACTTTATGCTTACTTTTCACACCATTGACAAATAGTTGACGGGTAAATTTTTACAAGGTTGTATTTGAAAGCTGGGGCGAACATGAAATACATAACAAGTTCCACTATGTTTTGTGTACTGTTTTCTTTTCCGGTTCGTCGTTATTGTCAAAATATCACCAACGTAACTTACCATATGATTTTACAAATTTGGCCCGTTGAAAACGCTTCCATTTTGAATTGTAAGTGCAGACATTTCAACTGACCGGTATGTGACCATAAAATATGCAAATTTTGCATAATATCCTTTTGGAAGCTCCCTATGGGACCATACAATTAGACTTGGTTACTTCTGAAGATAAAAAGATTTAAAGCGCCGATATCTATTCTACAGTCATTATAAAGTCGTAGTCGATGGAATACTAAAGCCTGGTTTTCACGAACAGTTTTTTATAGTGGCTGATTCGGGCTAACAAAGTAAAAAAATATCAGTCATACAGAGAACGCACAAAATCGAAAGTTCATTTTTGCTATGGCGCAAAATCGCGCAAAAACGAAGTGCAAAAACAACCTTTGTTTTTGCGCGTTCTCTGTGAGACTACAAGTATCGCGATCTCGATTCGGGAACGACATAGCAGAAACTGTCTATTTGCTCGCCGTTTGCCTAACTTGTTCGTCCGGGGAATAGCATATCCATGGTCTTGTCGAATTTGTCAATATCGTCGCATAATAAAATTCAGTTCCGATTTTTTTCTAAAAGGCTGTTGAAACAAAAATAACGCCGGTACATTTCTCAATCATTTGATGACAATTCCTGAACGAGGATACTAAGGCAAAATCCAACTGCTTAGCTAGACAGCAGTGCGAATTTCCATTTGTGTTGATGTGACTAAAATGAATGTATTTAATTTATCAAAAACATCTATTGAATTGTGATTATATAACTGAATAATCAACATCGCTAATACTGTTATTCTGTTGTTCACTGAGAGCGCCATTTTGAAGTCATG
>JAYMFW010028897.1:0-11797 GCA_036785005.1 Tubulanus punctatus | reverse complement strand
GAATAAGAGTACATTTTATTGAAGAACTATGAACACTTTCTCTTGAAATTCAGTTGTGCCTTTTAATGTTATATATTTTCTGTTGTAAGACGCAAGTAGCTTGAGTGAATATATGAAAATAATTTACTGTAGAGTACGAATTCGGCCAAGCTCATGTTGCCCTAGGATCAAGACGCCGACTTAATCATACAATCATAGACTATCATATAGAAATTGTCAGCGTTAGAAGTTGACGCGAGTTCTGTGACGTCTGCGATCTAATCGCCAATGATTTAATAAGGATGGAACTGGTTCTACAGTACACTCCGCCTTTCTTGGTAAACTGGTTGCATTGGTGAACACGCTATACATTTTTACTGCTATATCATTACAAATCAATAAAATAATTAGTTCGGGGTTCAGCATCTATACGAAAGAAACCCTATGCTTCGTTGTACTCAAAAATCTCTGATCTTTAAGCCGATATGTCAACTCTGTGAAAAATTGTCGGTCCCATCAGAACCGAGTTAGCTACTGTATTTCTAAGGTCAATGACATGATGTGTTGTTTACGAGTCAAATAATCAGTGTGACATGAGCGTTTCACGACTGTGATACACGAAGACTAGAAACCCAGTCTGAGATAGGTATACTGGATCATAGGGTGACCTGGGCTTGGTTGGAAGTCGGATCAGTATAAACTAGATTTGAAAATAAAAATTCTTTGTCCCCATCGTATTCTGTAATTTCTAAGTCAGTTTGTAAGTTGGAACCTTCATAAATCAGATAATATTCAATGGTCCCTTGAAATCTAACTTATATAATATATATTCATATATATATATATATATACTCTACTATAGTTGATGGTGTCGAAACTTTGCTCGCCTCAATTTTTCCAAATCTTCACGAACTTAAATAAGATATCAAAATACTATCAACAGTTATCAGAAACTGTATACATTTAACCATTGATATCTGAGGTATTGATATTTTTTTCTGGAGACAAAATTTTTTCACATTCAGTATTTTATTCATTTCAGGGCGTTCAAGACACAAAGGTGCTCTATGGTTTATACGGAATAGTAGAACATAGTGGTAGATTATCTGGAGGACATTATACTGCATACGTCAGAGTACGACCGAAATCAGAGGCATCCAAGCAATATTTACAAAGAACTTTACGCATGAAATTGACAATGCCTAGAAAATCTGATTTGAAGAACACTAGTCAAACAGATGACTGTAAAATTAAAAATATAGTGCTAACAGGCAGATGGTTTCATATAAGTGACACATGTGTACGTGAAGTATCTGAAGCTACAGTCCTCAAGTGTCAAGCATATTTACTTTTCTATGAACGTTTATTCTAACCTTTCTTTTGGTTCTGGATTATATTTCTATATGAATAGAATAAAACTATTAAATCTGTCCCGTGATACACAAAATCGAACTTGTTTTTCTGTTTTAAGAGGACTGGAAAGGTTTTTGTCTGCAATCCTATATTCCTCTCTATAGATAATATAAGTCATGAAGTGCACAAAGTTTCTGGCCAAACTGACGTTGTATTATAACTGGTGCATGTAATTTTACAGTACATATACGAAGATATTTGATCAGAGATTTTACTAAGGACAAACAAATATTCAACTTGAAAGAGGCCTCTATCGATCATGATGTGGAGACATTAACTTTGCAATACTGTGGCCCCCCGAGCAATTTAAGACCCTGCTTCCATCATCCGGATCTCGAATACTGGAGATATATTGAACTACATTAGTTCAGTCAGGGATCATAATGCCGATAGGTCTTCTTTTCTCGTAATTGACCATTTGGAACTTGTAAAGATTTGTTCCATCTAGTCTATAGGTTGTTTCAATAAATAGTAATAGGATTGTCTCTCATCCTGCAGGATGTTTTATCAGTAAGGGATATTAATGACTGCATATTTTCATCATAGTTCAAAGATCAAATTTTGAAATTCACTGAATATCATTACATCTGGCTCTTTAAACTTTTTCACTCAATCAAAAATAACTTCCACCCCATTTCTAAACCTGGCTACGGGTATGGTATATAACCAAAAGCTACGACTATACGGAACGCCTAACCCCGGGGTAAAATAACGTTTCGGCAACCCCATCGCTCTGTCAATTTCATTGTGATTTTTCATTTTATTTAGAGATGTCAAATAGAACATAACAAATTATGACGGTTATTAACCTGGCAGGTGATTAGACTACAAATATTATTCTAAATATGTACAAAAAATTAAACAGTAAAATCAATCAGTAGATTAACACAAAATATTTGAAATTTAGTGGATAAATTTTTTAACAATTAATTAGGCAGATAGTTAGACTTAGTTTTAATTACAATAAATCTGACAGAGGAATAGACTAATCTAACTATTTACAAAAATAATCTTGGTACATATGAACCTGAAAAACACCGGGTAACGGTCTACAGGTAACCACAGGGTTTTTAACCCCGAGAATTTTGCGAGGGTCCGCGCAACCCCGGGGTTATTAACACCAGGGTTTCTTCCGTTTAGACGCTGAACCCCGGGGTTAAGCGTTCCGTATAGACGTAGCTATAGATTAGATCATAGAATATTCGAATCCTCTATTTGATGGATTCTAGCTTCACATAATAATTGACTCTAATTAACATCCCCACCTATTCACATATTGATTTACAGTATGTATGTTTGCGTTACCAACCATCTGCAATTCAACGGTTTCAATCAATTTTGCCTCACTGGATAAGGTCACTTCCTGCAAATCATCTTATTCCGCACAAACTCACTTTCTTATGAACTAATATCACGCAGCGCTCACCTTAATCCTGGTTTAGATGAGTTTCTGCTGCAGATTCATATAAAATGTTTGATTTTAAACTCTAGGAATTACTTCCTTCAATTTCATACAGTATTTTCTGTCCTGATCCAAGTTAATGAAAAAGTATCCTCAAATCATTTCCTCATCAAAAACTAAACAACAAAAAATAACTTATTTTTCATCTAATCTACATTATTTGACTGCCCTTTACAACAAAACAGTTTTAAGATCTGATCTGCTTCAGTTCAAATTGAACACTGAAGTTTACAATCATGAATTCCACAACAGTGAACAAAAATGACACAACTTTATGAATTCAAAGTCATTTCTCAATTTACAAGATGAAATACTTTCATAGCAGTGCAATTTAACAAATACATACCAACCGATTAAGTGCATACCTATTTAGGTATATTTTTTATACATAATTCCGTATAGTTACATTTATAAAGTTTCATACAATAAGATACTTTCTGCAGTCTTGAAAGTGTCATGGCTATCATGTACTTCATATGTGAATATATATAGAACAGATTGAATGGGTTCTATGCTTTGAGATTTCTCTCATGTCAAAAAACAAATTATCATAAAGCCGTTCAGACAATCATGTTCTTTCAATGTGCAGTTTCAAATTCATATCAGTTCGTATCTAAGTACATGAACTGATCTCACTTAGTGAGTTCTTTGGTCACCTTCCAATCATTTCTCATCAAACTGTTGAAGTACATTCTATCAATTAATTTAACAAGTATTGCGGAGACAGTAATTTTGTCAAAACCGGGACGGTTTTTTGAACTATCAATAAATTCTGCTTCATGTCAGCAGTACATATATTACCGATACAATAGGAATCAAATGAAAATTAAAGCAAAAAACATTTTAGAAACAGCCGACTTCCCTATTTAACAAAAGGGATCATATGATATTCCACTGATAAAATCCCACCTTTGTTAAACGGAAAATACCATCTAATAACAAAATTCGAACGGTTCATGTCTATTTTGTTTGAATCTGGACAATAGAAACTTACAATGCAAAAAGCGAAATTAGATTTCATTTGGAAATTCTCGACGCTTGCTGTAAATTTCTATGCCATAACTGGCTGAACTAAGTGGAGTCTGAACAATTGTCTACTTCCAAGAAATAAGGGGGCCATCCATATAGTACGTACGCTCGGAGGGGGTCACGCCAAAAGCGTATGCCAAAGGCGTTCGGGAGCGTACAGGGGGAGGGGGGGTCTAAATTTTACGTATTTGGGCGTAGTACTTTAAGGATGGCCCCAAGGAGGTTGAAATATGAAGCGATTGTAAATCATCAAATTGTATGAGGATGCAAAGTCTGAAATATAATTTTCTTCTCTACTTAATAAGACACACTAAACTGCTTTTGTGCTTCGACCAACACTATAGTTGAGAAATATAGTATTTAGCAAAAGATTACTTTCAAGCCACAAAATATGGATTGTTATCTAAAGTTCAACACATGTACATCAACATTTAGTGGTATCTTTCAGTTTCTGAATTTATCTAGATTAGATCCCTATTTCCCCTCAATACTTCAGTCAATTTGCTCACTGTATACTTTTGTTCCCATTTGATACTGGAACATTTTGATACAAAAAAATTTACTTTTTGGAAATTTTCTAAACTTTAAATTGTTCAATTGTGGGATTTTTACTCCTGTCTAGATATACATGTATTAATTATTTCATTGACCATTGGCCAGTAATATCTTATATCTCAATATCGATCTGATATCTGTTATTGTTACTCTAATGTGTTTTCCTGTTTGGTTTGGGCATCTGCATGTCACTGCCTCATCTGAAGTTTATTCATACATGTATAATGTAACCATTTCCTCCATTGTTTTTTTTCTGCTTATGATGTTAGTTATATTCCGATACATTGTAATTTGAATTCATTTCCCCTGACGATGCAGAGAGTTTTCGCCAAAACGTTGTGATACAAAATAAACAATTTTTCAATTGTGGGATTTTTACTTTCCATTCCATTTATGTTCATTAATGGACACAAATGGACATAAATAACATTTAAGCATGATAAAGGCAATGACCTGGAAGAGTAGAATACATAAAATAACAGCATCAGGTGGTTGTGGCTGTCATTTTACATACTCCACAACACCTGCTCAAATATATTACCATCAGACAGCAGAATAATCAATTGTATTTTCAGAATCAACCAAACGTAGGGAGTGAGATGAGACTACATGCAAGTCAAATATCCAAAATAGATTCATAAGAACTATGAAGATTTTTGGATTAAAGAAGGAAATGAATGTGACATTTCATATGATATTGGCATAAAGTCGATTTGGCATTGATAATGAAGTTATACAGTAGACCCCTCTTACCTCAGATTGGTATAAGCCTGGGATTCGCTTAACTCGGACTAAAATTTTTGTCCCTTTGCTTCATATTCATTTGAAATTTGCCTCGTTAACTTATGGCTTAGCTTGGACAAAAATCCCGGTCCCAAGAGATTGCAGGTAAGCCGGGGTTTAGATTTGGCAGTCTATCCAACAAAGTCGATGGTACAAAAAGCTGGGTGTCGTTATACTACTGATTTAATTCATTAACATAACCACAGATATTAAACAAAGTAATATAGCCAAATATCTCAACTAAATTAGGACTAAAATACTTCAATCAGCAGTAAAATAACAATTCAGAATTTTTAACAAAACTGATTTAGGGATAAAATGGGCACATACATTGCAAAGATGTTATGTGAATCAATAATCAACATATCATAAATTACATGATATTTAAAAAAACTATTGAAATCACTTGCCACTGTAGGCACAAGTATGGCCAGCATATTAGAAATATAAAAGCTGACATAAAATTCACTAATATTTCTGTTTTAAAATAATCTTTTAACAACTATTTACAATTTAAGAGACTGTAATACACAGTTCAATTTAAACCATATTTTATATCGTTTAACAATGAAGTTTTACATGTAATATTGTAATATTTATAAAGAATATATGTACAACTATGTACAAAATGTCTGGAAAATATTTGTCATATCAGCCTATTGACACAACTGGTTACCATCTGCATGATATCAACAATTCACTAAGTTCAGAGAGTTGAATTAATCAAGCTTTTATCTTCAATTTTGAGCTGGGGCTCTAAACCAGCTGAAGTACTCCATAGAAAAGTATGTTCCTTTTCTATTCTATGGCCTATCAACTTTATGAACTCACTATGTTACATGATGTCAACCACCCAAAATATCTTAATATAATTAGCACATCTTTCATCTTAATCTATCAATTAGGGGAAAAATATAATAATAGACCAATTAGTTATTTTGAGCAAGTCAAATCAAGGCTATACGAAAAATATTGAAAGAAAATGTATGAAGCGCCAATTCTTTAATTTGCTAAAATAAAACCTAGACAAAATAAGATAATTTTTAAAAAGTGCTGCGACCAAGGGTGGCAGATATGTTTTGTTCAATCGGAAACTCGATAACCACCAAATTGATGGAAAATATAGGATTTATATGGCCATGTGCACAATAACGTACAAAATGTTAAAACCAAATAGTAAAAAAAATCTTTTACACTAAATTTACAATATACATAGACACAAATTTGTTAAAAATTCTAGCTATGCGCCAAGCACCTCAATGTGTTGGTAACTAAAAAATAAAGATCACTCTGATATACTCAACAAATCATAAGAGTTTGCATTCACTGGAGATTTATGGCATAGCAGAAAAAGACGGATGCTAGAATAAGAGAATCAACTAAAATAGATTTTGGCAGTTCTTTATCAAATCAGCAATAATGATAAATGTTCACATATTTACACCTTCATTTTACAACGCATGTTCCAATTAACAACATCTGTTCCTATTAATTCATTCATACATAGTGTTGAAGAGATTATAAAATCTCAAGACATGATACTGAAAAGCTTCTTTATCAATATTATGTACAAAATAGTTTTCAACAGGTGATATTGAATTAACTCATCCAAAACTGAATAATACTTATACCTGCATCATATACATACTGGTGCACATGTATGTAATAATAAATCAATATTCATAACTACAGGCACTGAAAAATATGATGAATATAGCAGCCATCATTGAACCCAAACCTGAAGGAAATATACATTTGAAATGATAGTGGACTGACAAGACAAATTTATTCAAACAAAATTGATTTATGACCAGATTATGAATGTTGACCTAGAATCACAGACATGTTAAGCAAGGTCGCGATTTGAATGTCACATTGAAGGTCGAATAGGACGTAATATTTCTAAACAAGATTTCATTCAATTCAAAATTCTGTCCTAAACCACTCATTACTTACAATATACTTGCCAGATGATTTTCAATTCATATCTAAAACTACCGACTTATGTTCACAAAAGATTCATTTAAATTCCCAGGCCTATGAATAAAGCTATTAATAGACCTGATTTTTTATATACATGGATTCACTGCCATGTGTGGGTGCCATGTATAAAACAGTGAGATAATTTTGCGTATGTGTGGATATAGAGAAGCACCAAGATTTTTCATCAAGCACGTCCAATGGAAGTGCACTCTCGCCTTATCTGTGATGACAAAAATATATCACTGATCAACACAATATGACAGCAGGAGTTTTAGAGGAGACAACTCAATCAAATTAGCCGTGTTTATGTAAATCATATATATGTATATATACAGTAGAGTACGCATAAGTCGGATCACTTGGGACCTTTGAATTTTGTCCGACTTATGAGAATTCCGACTCACTAACACATTGATTTTTGCATTAGAAACTACAATTGGGACTTAGATTCTTGTCCGACTTATGTGTAAATCCGGCTCATACAGATCCAACCTACGCGTACTCTACTGTATATATATATATATATCTTTATATAATCACTCATACCTGAAATGTATTACTTCCCTTTTTAGGTCAATGGACAGAAAAATTGAATTGAATTTTAGTGAAATAATCAATGACAATTTCAATAAATTCATATTCAACATACTAGGGGGTAAGTTTTTTTCAGGAGAATTTTGGAATTGATTCACAAAATTCAACATCAGAATCTTGAACTGATTTGGGGCGAGACTATGGAACAGATCCTTCAGTTCTCCGACACTCTTTGAATCGTCCGTCGTCTTCCATGGTTGCCATGGAAACATTATACTGGCACACTTTTTCTGCGAATAAGGTTTCAAAGAATCCAACAGTAAATTACTCTTAACGCAGCAGCCAGCTATCCGACTCAAAGATGATGACGTTTTTCCATCACCATGATTCTAACATAGATATCCTAACCATGTGTCATCTATTTCAAAAACAAGTGATCTTAATCACATAAAAATCCCTGAAGTTGTGTAAACTTTCATGAAATTGTGGAATTTATCGTATCAATACATCTATCAATGCCCATTTTTAAAGAAGCCTTTATAATATCATATGCCCGAGGCACAAACATATATAAATAATAACTACAATATATAAGACCAGTCTTGTTATATAAGAATCAAAGAAAATGAGCTGAACAAAGTTCTCAGAACAGGCAACCAACTCGATCTTATAAAGTTATTTCTTTATGTTCAAATCTATCAATTTTTAATGCCTTAAATGACCAGCTCTATTCTTTTTAATGTCAATTCAAATAGATCTGGCAGCATTTAATGGAAAAATCGTTTAAATTTTCAAGGAATGACCATACCCGTAAACCTGACTGATTTAGTGTACAGCGTAACATTAATTATCAATGGAAACCCATGACAACTAAATTCATATAGACAATAGCTCATCTGTGCAAGCCTTCAATATAATATACAGCACTAATTGATCAATACTTGCCCTTTTTTGCAGCGCTCAACGCTCATGCGGACAGGATTTATACATCGGCAGTCTTCAAATATAGCACATATTAAAAACACAGTACTCAAGTATATAATAAACTCTTCATAAAATTTGGTTTAAAATTGTAATGATAACTCAATAACAAGTGAACTAGATCATCCAAACTTCAATGTACGAGACCATTCGATGATTGACTGATGGTGTCAAACTCACAATTCAAGCTGCCCTCAACATTTAATTCGTGTTTAATGACTTGATCGATGTCACATTCAAAACCTTCTAAAGTGTCTAATGAGAAATCTAAATCTTGCGGAATACCGGCTGAGTAATTAGATTGTTGTATTGAAGGTATCTGTTGTTGTAACAGAGGCGGCTGTAGTTGTCCTGTTGTTTGTAACAGCGTGAACTGTTGCTGGTCGTCCAAATTCATACAAGCCTGCTGTTGAAGGGCGGCCATCTTCTGAGTAGTTAAGGCTGTACGAAGTATTGAACTATCGGGCGGTCCGCTTAGAAGGCTGATGTTTTGTCGCGCTGCATGAAGCTGGGATCGTAACGATTGTAACTGTTGTAAGCGCATGTCTCTAGACATCATTGTTGGATTGGATTGTTGCTGAATCAGAGAACTATTCAACATTTGACACTGACTTATTGATACTGGATCATTAACATCGAGTTGCATGATCATTTCGTTGTCAACCATACTGACTTCATCATCCATTAGATTCGCCATACCATTACCTGAACCTCCACTAGGTGTCATCGTACAAGTACCTCCAGCCATATTAATCATTTGTCTTGGCGGGCTGCAGTTAATTTGGTTTGGATACGGAGGAGGAGGGGGTAATGAAAACGAATCTTGTTGTACATACGCATTATTTGTATTATAACAATTATTGTCATATTGTCCGATATTTCTGTTTTGTAAAATATGTGGCTGAGGAATAGGTGTTGGACTACATGAATTGGCACGTGCAGTTGAATCAATCAAACTATTACAGTCATCGATAACAGTACAATCAGCTAATTTAACTATATCAGCTAAACTGTCTGTAAGGTGATCAGTAAATTGATCGTTAACCGATGAATAAGGCGTATTAAGGCTGTTACGACTTCCTAGTTCTGTCTGCCACGGTATCGGCGATATAGATGGCACTTGGTTGTCGTGGAGATCGGGCTCCATTGTTGAATGTATTGGAGACAGGCGACCACAACTGCTGGCATTGGAGCTGGTGCGAGGTCTGAAATCAGGACTCAGTTGGAAACCATGTAGGGCTGATGTTTCCAGAAGGTCGCCAGTGCTATCTGACATCGTAGAAGTAGGACTCGAGTGGTTACCTTCAAGAGCTGCTCGCATCGCCTCAACTTTCTTCTTAACTCGACCACGCTTCTTTTCATATGTCTTTGTATCCATGCTAGTAGCTCGTCGCCGCGGAGATTTTCCCGGTTTTGCGTCAGGATTAAGAATCCACCATGAACTTTTTCCAGTGCCTTCATTTTGTATTCGCATGAAGCGATTATGCAATGAAAGGTTGTGCCTGATTGAATTCTGAAAATAGAAATAATTACACATCAATTTCAGAATGAAAGCTCAAATGTCTAAATTGTATCTGACCAGGAATGGATATTAAACCAATTTCAGGAGCAATTCCAGAGGCAGATGTTGAACATGTCACATAACTTTAAGGGAGCGTACATAAAGTACGTACTGGTCAAGGGGGGGGGGGGACGGGGGGTTTTGTATTTCCGTACTAAATGCGTATGAGGGGAGTGAAAGAAAATGTGACCTACGTTGCTTGGAGGGGGTACAATAAACATTCGTACGTACTTTGTGTTTAATTACATCGGTAATTATGTTCTTCACATGTGACCTTATTCAAAAAGTACAGTAGACATTCCCAATGGATAATTAGAAGATACATGTAAGTTTTATAACAATTTATGGGGGGGGGGGGGTTGTGAATGATAATGTACGTACTGGGAGGGGGGTTCAATAAATTAGTACCTTGAGCATACTAAGTCAGTGTGCACAAGTTATAGATGAAATTGCAGTTAGAGCTGCTATGGCTAAGTGGCCATTGAAATGTCCCTTGAGCAAGGGACATTTATGCTGATGGGCTTCTCCCCACCCAGGAATATAGGGTACTGTCTGAATGATGGCCACGGGTGACGTCTCCCGAGCACCTTTAGGGCTTCCCGGATTTTGCATCTCCCCGGGGAGAGTAAGTGAATGATTATTGTATTTTGTACGGCCAGGAGTGATAACGGACGGAGCGTGGTATCACTGAGGATTTTATGCTATGACCCAGGGGCAGATCCATGCCCCTTTTTTCAGTCAGGTGCCCTTCTCAATTTTGAGGTAACAAATTTTTGAGGCTCAATACAGCAAAAAAATGGTGTAGAAAGATACAAAATCTTCATCTCAAAATGCGGGAAAATGGCTCTAGATGCATTCAAAATTTTCAGCGGAGGTCTATTACTATTATTAACCTTTTCAGTCCGCATACAGTCTAATATACCGTACAACAATCGTCCCAGCTGTTCGTATACGGTAGTACTGACGGGGTTACATTGTTAAAGCGAATTAAATATGGCAGCCTCCAGTATGTTCACATAGGCAGCTTATATTTAGGAGTCGAATCTCCTTAAAATAGCCTCCTGGACAACAAAGAAAAGAAAACTAGGTGGGGGGGGGGGTGACTTTCCCAGTGAAGATTTCTTATTGTTCAAAGAATTGTTATAATGCAAGTTATGACTTATTTTGTCTCTACTGTAGACTGACCAAGGGCAAGGAAATAGTTTCGCATGACGTTTCAGAGCCTTTAAATTGTGTATCTTAAAGGCTATAGTATTTCCTATGTTTTAGAATTTTGCTTTTCAAAAAAAGGGGCAGTGACTATTCACCCCCCACAAGATCCGCCCCTGCACACCACTTTCAATACTCATTCTAAATCTCTGGTGGATCATGGCAAATCGTGTATCTATGCTCCACTTAGGTAAATTATTGTGTACCAGTACTTACAGTAAAGCCAATGATAGGAAATTCATTGTTGCTCCGATATAGATTGGATGTGATATTCTTGTGTATGGAAAACTAAGATCGATAGTGGATGA
>JAYMFW010028896.1:4063-23799 GCA_036785005.1 Tubulanus punctatus | reverse complement strand
ACGTATCACGACATTTACGATAAAGTCGTGATACATATCTCGACGTTATGTTAATGTCGAGATACGGATATCGACATAAAAAAAAGTCGTGATCCGTATCACGGTTTATCGAGATAATTCATCGCGATGTCGCGATATCAACGCGTTATGTCGACAAAATTATGTCGACATATCGTGATATATTACGTTTTGTCGACATAATTTCATCCAGATATTCCGTCTAGACGGTTTAAGTCGAGTTCCAAATACGTTTCCGTATGATACTTATGATCTCTACGAAATGGTTATGTATCACGATTTATCGAGATAATTCATCGCGATGTCGCGATATTAACGCGTTATGTCCGGCGGACACGGACAAAATTATGTCGACATCGTCTTTTCATTCGACATAATTTCATCGATTCCGTCTATAGACTGTTAAAGTCGAGTTCCAAATACGTTTCCGTAATATTCTTATTAATCGTAAATGAAATCATGTTGAGTTAATGTTGTCGACATCAAATTAACCATATTTTGTGTCACAGGACGCTTCCGTATAACTTATAAACTTTAAAAAAGTAAAAAAGAAAATCCGCGCGTCTCCTGGCCCTCGTCCGAATTGTTCCTATTACCAATAAATTGCATTTAATTGAATTGTAAAGTAATAGTGAATGTAGTTCAAAATATTGAAATAATGAAGACTGCTTAAAGTGAAAAGATGTCGCAAAATAATAGAAAATACAGTGATTTGGTAAGTTAGAAAATCCCATCTATATTTATTCTAAAATAAGTCCGAGGCCGATAATTATCGAAAATCAAAAAAGAAAAATGATTTTTTTTCAAAACATCATTCGTATCGTAGCCTGTAAAGTAGACATGTAAAGAAAGGCCCTACTCTAACCCTACATGTGAAGAATATCAATTTAGAGTCTGGGTCTTTCATTCCGGAGGCGGAAAATCTCAGAGATACCGGAGAAGTTTACACTGGTCGCAAGTTAAATTTCCAGAAATCGTAGTGTAGAAATTGAGTGGAAATCGTCAGATGATTTGGGACCTTATCAATTTCAGTATTAACAAAAAATTAAATCTCTGTCCTGTATTGTGAATTGATCAGTCACTTGATGGTTCTGTCTGTATCTGGGTGCCTGCCTATCTGTAGTAGTATCTAGAATCCAGTTCCCTGGTCACAGAAATAGTAACCTGTGTACGTACACAAAATTTACCTGCACATTTTTCTCCCTCAAATCCTGACACAAATGTGATGTCGATACAAATTCAACTAAAGGTTACCGGTAGGTAGTTATTTCAGTGCCTGGATATCAGTACCACTCAAATACTCATCACTCACAGTACCAGTAACCAGAACAGCTCCAATTTTGCTGCATATTAATGCAAGCATTCGTGAAAGTGTTTCTGTTGCAGGAGCGGTTACGGATGAATCATTGGAGTTGGTCAGTTTCCAAGGTTTTCATGGTTCACTTGGGAAGCTTGGGAAGAGTTAATGAGCTGAACACTAACTTGCATTATACCTGTAATTCGAGTTAGTTCCAGGCTATAACCTACAGGCCCTCAGTTCTAATTTGAAGTCTACTTCTCTTTAACAGCGACACAAGTTCATACGAGGTTTGATTCCTTTAGAAAAGTTCCAGAGGTCGAGGCATTATCTGAAATCAGCTGCTGAATGTACATCTCGTGCAATAGTATCGTTAGATTTATGTGACACTGCTATCAAATCAGTTAAACAAGCCACTCAATTGGATGGAGTAAGTCGTCACTTGAAATATCCAGAACTAACAATCCCATTCATGTAGGCCCCTATTTCTTTAATGAAAATGTATTTGTTTACAGATTGGAAATGTATTGGCGGATAAACTTACTGAGATTCATACGAAAAATGATAAAATCAATGCAGATCCTCCGAAACCAGGAAAATTTACCTCATCGGCTTCTGCTTTCTTAGTTGCCTTTTTAAACTTAAAAGAAGCAAACACGAAGTTATGTTCAGAACCGTGAGTCTATAGTTATTGATTTTTCATGATAGATATCTCGACTGTAGGCCTATGATAAATTTGTTTTTGTTTTAAGTAGGCCTACAGTGGATTACTCAGTTATAGTTGACTGAGGTACTTAGGGTTTGTGTGATCTACAGAGATCTGTTACATAATCATATCATTTAACATATTGCCCGAGTTTTGAGGTTTTTTTTAGAGGGAAAAACGCATAAACTGTGTCTATGAAAATCACTTTGTTAAATGTGAAAAACTGAATTCTGGCGTGTGCATTGATTTAACCATTAGCGAATATGCTTCAGACTTTTGTCTGATTTAAGTGTAATGCCAGTTCGGATTATCGTGAAATCTTTCAGCTACCGGCATATCATCTTAAAAAAGAATCAAAGAATGAATCTTCTTTATTTCAGGTCAACCAAAAAGATAATTACTGTATCTGAAGCAGCATTATGCAAAGCCACCGCTTGGATTTGCGAAGAAACGTTTTTACCCGATGATTCCTCAGGTTTGTCATTGAATCTTTCAAATTGATAGAGAAAATATGTGTTACAAAGAACTTTAATCAATCATCAATTCAAATGATCATAATCTTCAACTCCTGTAAATGGTCTAAGCTATTATCACCATAGCAGGGTTCCTGCAGTCATTAACAGATTGCCTTCAGTGATGAGTGCCGAAATCCTAAATAAAGATAAATTGAAGATCACAATAAGTTGAAGCTGGTGGTGTTAGCTTTTGTCTTGTCATTGAAACCCCATGGCCTGGAAGTGCTAAATGTACTGAGTATGAATTACATTTTATTTGTTACATACTTTTCTATTTTAGGATTTTGCGCAGCAAAATGGCGACTTAATATTTTGTGTAGCCGCGGAATGATTAAGAAAAGATCCGTCAATAAAGCACCTGTTTATGAATTATTGCCTTATGGAGAACAAGTAGCACTTCATCTAAGAGGTATGCATTCCAGAAACCCTCAAATTTCCATTTTCAATTCAGATATACAGTCGTCTGGTGAGTTTTACTGAAGACTGATTTTGAAATTTATCCAAATTAGATAATATCCAGTTCAATTTGAAACAGAATTTTGTATTAGGGGGCATAAAAACTATATCGTATTCAAAACAGGATTTTTTACCAATTCGTACTTAGGAGTTAGTATTATTTGTACCGTATTTTTTCAATAGATATGTAGATATTTAGATTACATCATTCACGAACAATTTTGTTTTTGCTAGGAGAAATTTCAGAACCAGTAGGAACCAGTCCTTTGAAAAATAAACGCCTTCATCAAAGCCCTAAAAAATTACAAGACAGAAATCGTTTGGTCGATGCTTTGTACACAAATGATAGAGGACAGGAAGATGGGTATGTGTTTGATTACATATTGAAATGAATTAATATTTTGGCGTCTGTAATTGTTTTATTTCGTCTTTCTTTTTCTGCCCCAGTGTGATTTTATTGGTAGATTCTCGAGAAGGAGGTGGAGATAAAACTGGATTATCACAGGTGAATTATGAATTTCAGCCACAGATAGTGTTTAGATAACTAACTATATTCCAGTCGGTTACACACGTTTCTTTAATACTTTTAGATAACGAATATGATCGAGAAAACCTCCTTGATTTATCAAACAAAAGTACTTCAAACAGGAGATTACCAATGGTTCTATAGAGCTGATGGAAAAGAATACAGCCTTCCCATTTTAATTGAGCGAAAACGAGGAGGTATGGGGTGTCTTATATTGGATCCTCTAATTTGGAAAAATTGTACAACTTCCTTTAAGGAAATTCATGCTCTGCTACTACCATTCTCCATTTACCCATTATACCCTTTTTTCTTGGCCTTAAAAACCGCCTGATCAACACCTGGCTTCAACCTGGTCTTACATGAATATTTGGGGTTTACGCTGTATGAACCTCACTGAAATAGATACATGTGTACCTAATGCTAAAAACTGCTTCTTAAAGATAGAATGCAACATTGATATATGCATTTTCATTTTCTTGGTCGATATTTTTATTTTAGACGATCTTGCCAATAGTGTTGTCGATGGGCGATTCTTCGATCAGATCACCAAAATGAAAGCGTGGGCAGACGCGTTTGTGAATGATTATAGCATACACATGAATGGACAACTGAAATATCTGATCGAAGGTGATCTGGATCGTTACGTCGTTCGTTGTCAAGACGGCTGCCGAGGTGTGGGTAAATGTGGCAATCCAACCTCTGGTGATTTACAAGTAGGTTGACCACTCTCTATGGATTATCTGTCCAGCCACCTTGTGCACTGTCAAACTAGAACTCGTACTGAAGTTGGCTATGTCGTTATTAGATCTGATTCTCACTGGGCGGATTCAGAGGTTGAGTAGAAGAGGTTCGACCGAGTCATTTTCTTTAACCAAGAAAGAAAATTTTGAAATGAAAATGTGTCGTGTTAATTTTTTCCTGGCATCTGACAAAAACCTGATATTGAAATATATTTATAGAAATAGATTTATTAAGTCTGCTGATATAAGAAACATCAAATTGTACCGGAAATCAATTATATCAATAATAATATCAAATCCACACGGATTTTAGTGTTTTTCGTTCATTAATCTGTTGATCTTGAATGTTTCAGGAAATAATTGATGATCTTGATCAAACGCCTGATTTCACGGTGATTCGGTCAGAAGATCTTCAAGGTACTGTTGATGCACTTGTAATGTTGACTGTTGATATCAAACAAAGGTAAGTACAATTTGAGTCTTTTTTATACCGACACTCTGATCTGTTATGAATACTACAGTAAACCTCGCATAAGTTGTTATTCTTTGGACCAAACCTTTTGCATTGACTGACGATTTAAACCATGCCGACTTATGAGGTTTTACTGTACGAAGGATTGGATATTGGCAGTGCGCTCTATTTGGTAGATTCATTCCTCAGGACATTAACAAACTTAAATTGCGTATGCAGGTCTGAGGGGAATTGTGCAAGCCAGTTTCATACTATGACTTACAGGGAAAATGGCTGATTCTGTGTATTAATAGATTTCCATATTCATGTGTCGATTAGCTATCTGCTGTAATTGAAAACGGATAACAATACCTTTACAATAAATTGAATATTGTATTTCTGGTTCTCGTTTACAGGTTAAAGAGTGGTGAGTTTAAGGCACTGTTTCCAAATGGTATGCCTCTGAAGAATCTAACAGAAACTAAAGAAAACAATAATCACGTCATTTATCCCAATGATGCCGCTGTACTTGGGAACAACACTGCTAGCAAGTCAAATAATAAGTCGTCAAAAAGCGCAGCTGTCGGAAAATCTCCCAATTTAGATTCTGGTAATGAAAAACTCAATAATCAGCTCGGTTTTGATTCTGCTGAATCTCGGACTAAAAGTGAACAAACCGCATCAGGTATCAAGAAACCTGTATCAGATAATCAACTTGTGAATAACTCTGAAACTCTGAGTAAATCCACATCACTGAAAGGAGATTCGCATACATTGTCTATTAACTGTGATAATACCACTGCTGATACTGGTAATCTGAAACTCTCAACAGACAATAGCTGCACAATATCTCGGAATCAGTTCAATAATTCTGACGATTATTGTAATTTCTCAGAAAGTCAAAACCCCGATCCGAATTGTGTGAAAACTAGTGCAAAAAGAAAAACTCCACCAACACAAAGCGTGGGAAAACCTTTTAAAACATCGCGTTCAGATGTGTCGGCGACAACGTCCGTTTCCGATCGGTATGATGTCGCAAGTAATCTTGAATCGACACACAAACCAGATCACGATCATTCTGCATCTAGTCATACAGACAATGTGACCAATGCTATCGTTGTAGCAGCTGAAATTCATACTCGGCCAAATAAATCTGCATCAAGAGTTGAAAATAATGACTCCAAACCAGTTAATATGTGGATAGCAGATTATTATGAAGTGGATGAGATCGTTGAGGCTCCGGTCATGAAAACTTCTCAGAAATCACGTTCTAAGATCTCTCCCAGTTGGACGAATCATCGTTCTGTGTTGGAGGATGATTCTCCTCCAAAACCCAGCACATCTAATTCATCTGCCGTCAAAGACTTGTATAATGATAATACCGTGAATGATTTGTATTTCGATAATGACAAAGATGATCGTTCTGTCTCACCAATTTTGAAACCATCGAAAATTCGAGTTCAGAATTCGTCAGCCATAGGTGGTGGTAGACAGCTGAACTTTTCAGATATATTGAAGCAGGACGTAAAACGTTCAGGAAGTGACCCGTCGTATAATCGACATCGCAATGTAGTTGAGATCGATTCAGATGATGATTCATTGCCAGAAATAAGTTTTTCAAAATCAAATAATTTATCTCCTGCAGATAATAAAAAGATGACTGGTAAAGACTACCACATTTCGGGTAATAGCGTATCAACTGCAAATGTTGTATCGGCACCAAAATTTGAAAATGAGTCTCGAACTTTTCCGATGGACAAATCTTTATCGCAACCAGGCGGTTCAGCATCATCATTCACAGATTACAGATCACCTGATAAAACAAAAGAAAAATGGAAGAACGAAATTGAAACGATAAGGTGCATTGTTCCGCAGGCGACGTGTGACGAGATGACGCGAGCTTTAGAAATACATTTTGGAAATGTTGAAAATGCAATTGGAATGTTGTTGGATGAGTATATGTAAAATGTTAAATTATGGTAAAGCATAGATGAGTTGGATTTTAATAAGATAAGTTGAACAAAAGTGCCGTTTCGCTGCACCCGCAATGGGTAGAAAAATAAATTAATGCTACAATACAATATAATCATGTATCATAAATACTCCCCAATTATGGTGTTAGGAGAAACCCATTGCAAAAATATGTGTCCACCCACTACGCTGGTTTAAATCGATAAAATCATAGTAAAAATATCAAACCATAACATAGGGGGAGAAATGAAATCTTCCACTTGTGCTAGGTGGGCCTCGTGAAGGAGAAAACTCACATTCATCTCAGAAAATCTTGTTCTCGCCAACCACTTTTCGTAGATTCCATGTATCTTCCATTACCTGCAGGCAGCTAAAAGCAGAATTCTATTAAGTCCCAGTAGTATTGTCACTAAATCAGTGTCCATGTTCGACAGAGGTCCCATATGATCCAACTTGTGCATACTCTACCGTAGTATTATTGTTTTCTTATTTAGTACAGTAAACTCTGCTTACCTTGGATCTCCAGAGATCGGGATTTCTTGTCCAAGTTAAGCGAGGCAAATTTACAAAAATGAAGCAAAGGGAGCGAATCCAGGGCTTAAAGAGATCCGAGGTAAGAGGAGTCTACTGTACTGTCATTTAAGAATTGGTTGTTTTTTATGATGCAATGATTTGAATCACTGAAGCAGTGCTTTACTGGGTAGTTAAATGTTTTATAAATTCACTTATTTCACATCAACTTAAAAAATTTGTATTGTCAATTGTTTTAATTCAAAATCTTTGTTATTTGTTTTTATCATGAAATTTCAACACTATTGTTACCTATCGCAACTCAAATTTTCTAATGACACAATGTTTTTGAAAAAAGTACATTCAATTTTATATAGTTTGAATAAATGTCTCTCTCAATGAAATCAGTTTTAAAATGTTCATCCTCTGATATTTTCTGCATTTAAAAGAAAATGATTCTGATATAATTTGAAGTATAGACAAGAACTACCGGTACTTCCGCTGACAAGAACCAATGAACCATAGAATGAGACTGCAGTATTGATTAGCAGTTGAAGCATGGACAATGACTGCCCCGACTACAATACTGAGGAGACTTCACTTTACTAAAAATAGTCTATATTGACCAGGATTTTTGACAAAATTAAAGATTTGATATGAAATGGCTAGATCTGCCAGCAGTCCTTCTTAAAGAGGGATGATCCCTATTTTGGATTAATTGTCCATTTCTGTTGGAGAAATATTTCTTAAGAAATGTGATGACTGTCCCTCTTACAAAAGTGATATGTCCCTCCAACACTATGCTGAATTCTTCACATTTCCAATAAGTGTCCATCAATATTATTTTGACCCTCCTGGTCATTTTCCAAGGTTGACAGCTGTAGATTTCATACATGGCTACCCAGTTTCCTACAGCCATATCTGGCGCCATCATTTCCACACAGATCCTGGACCCATAGTTATCTGTTTGAACATGTCGAGAGCAGTGTCACTTGTGAGATATTTAAATCTATAAGCCAAGTGACATAAAATAGGACAAATAAAAAAGGCATCTAAATACATCATACAGGCCTGCATATACATATGTAGTTTTCATATAACCAGGGAGTTGTTATACGAGTTGTCCTATAACAACTCCCTGATATAACTTGTGGGACAATGAAATTTTCTCCTAAATTTTCCAATATTTCTGTCCGAGTTAAGCAAAGACACTAAGGTTTACTGTTTCCAATGAACCTGAAAAGGTTACCAGTCAAGACGAAGTAGAAGCAGGCGAGTGGAAAGGTCTTCTAGCAGTGAGCAGGAGCAACATGATCCAGACAGAAGAATATTTCAGTGAGAGATCGTTTTACAATCAACAATATTAGTATTTATTACGAATAAAATACAAAAAGAACAGGTATATATATAATATATCCTACAATATTTCTTTCGTTCTAGACCATTCCAAATTGCTGTCACAGCACACAATGTAAGGTTAAAATTTAAATAAAATTTCATTGTCATTTCGAAGATTTTTCAACTAAGCCAATTCAAAAAATTAATTAGTTATGCACCATCTCATTCATAGAATGCTCGCAAGGTTAGCTAGGAGTTGTTTTTGATGTTAAGACAATTATTTCCATCAGAGTTGTTTTATCACTCATACATACATAGTAACTAATCAGTTAGAGACAACAAATACACAATCCACCACAAGTTCAAAAGTTTTGACTTTTAAATAATTCTTAGCTCCAGTCCACAAGTTCCTCAACTAGATCATTAGTATACTGCCTAAATGGGTGAATCCAGCGGCAAATGACAACTTAAAGGAAAAAATTGGATGAAAAGGTACTTTCACCATGTCTTGCTGGTCATTGAAAGGGCTAATGTGCCACTTTTGAAAATATTGAATTTTTAAAAAATCTTTCAAAATTAGAGGAACAAAAAATTTCTTCCCACATTTACCGCTGCATTGAACAGGACAGGAATTTAATTCTTAGCATTCGGAATATTATTTGTTCAAAGAAAATAATGGTATCAGTGTAAAATGTAGCATTGTTTGCATGTGACAATAATCTGAAGCAGGTTCCATCTGTAAAGAACAATAGTTAGCTCATGACAGAAGAAGAACAACACCAGTTTAGATAATGCAGTTGGAAAAACAAAACTGATGGCCTGTATCTAAGCAGTGTCTGAACAACATATATGATACTAGGGTTTACACCACTTATCATTTCAGTAATTTTCATTGCTAGAAATACCTGATAATTGATTCCCAACATACAGTGAGACTTCTTTAATGCAAAACCTGTCATTTAGAAATGTGGCATTCACATTGACATTTCATTAGAAATGAATTGATTCCAGCTCATTTGTACTGTACTGTACCAGAAAATAATGTTGTCAGCTGGGATTGGCATAATAAATTAAAAGGTTATCCTTATAACGAGGTTTTACGGTAGTTCAATAAAGGTGCTAACCAAATTTAATCATCATTACAGAAATAAATGATTCTAGCATTTGTTCAAAAAAACATACTTGACAAATTCTCATTGATGCCTCGTCATTTTGAATCGAAGGGTCAAAATGTGAAGAAATTGTTCATGAGGGAACATCAACATGAAGAAATTACCAGCAAAACAATTACATTCCGAAATAAAAAGTCACAGATAACGAACTAACAAAAAAGTAAAATACACAGCACCAAAATCACTTAAAAATGTACAATCAAAAAGATTGTGGTTTACTAGTTTGGATTCGATGTACTAAAAACAAGTAATGCAAAAATATGTGATGCAAGGGATCGTCCATACCAAATTGCTGGACAAACTGATAAAAAAATTTCATACAGGGTACAACCAAAATTTTTTGGTACAACTAATATAATATTCGTTTGGAACTCATTCTGGTTAGCAGTTAGAATCAATATTTTGATAGCAACCACAGAAATCTCTTGTCAACATGTAAGTCTTTGGTAAAAAATCACACAATGCACATATAACGAACTAATCCTCCGTACATCCAAAAATAATTTCAAAACTTTTGATCAGTTCCTCTCCACACGTCAAAAAAATATCATATAGAACACAATCTCCAATTCTCTAGAGTTCAGAGCAGATGAAAACCCAATACCAATCATATAGATCATGCCCATAGACATTTGCATTCTTGCTTCCATGTATGAATCATTCAATTTCTGAGATACACTCTATTTTGATATTACGTGCAAATTTTCTATTACCGATTGATTTTAGAGGTGTTATGAATTGGTTGATAGAATCTTGCTTTTCAATATTAAGACATACATTCGTGTGTAAGTTTCTGTATTTTTTTACTTTAACAATAGAAAAGATTATTGTTCACAACACACATGCATGAATAGTCAACAACACTATTACCAGGGGTATGTGGAATACAACCATCATATCTAGGGATAGATCATGTACCATAAAGCAGAAACCTAAACTTGTTGCATCAATGCTTATATCATTAGATCAAAAATACATAAAGAGAAGTATCTTTTTGTACTATTTGCAGATTACAGATCGCTTTAATACATCCGTACAATGTACGCAACTTTTTGTCAATTCTATCCCATCTATTTCAAATCTGAATGGACAACTAAGAAAAATTACATATGAATGAAAAACGTAAGTTACTAATACAGTGAAACTTTGTTACAATGACCACAAAGATGATGACGTATTTAATATCTGACCCAAATATGAGAATTCAAATAAGTATTACTGTACAGTACTAGATACATCGACAAATCTATTGTAACAAGGTTTCACTGAAGTACAACTGTATTGATAGACATCATATACCACTCAGATGTATAATATAAGTCTGTCTCAACTAAGTTGTAGGTAAAATGCCGACTACAGGGAATTTTATCTTTCAGCTGGACACTGTCGATTTATGTGCCATACTGACCCTTAAACTTGCCTGACACTCACTTACCGGTAACTGAATGCTTACGAGTTAAAATATAATATGAATTTGTATCTCCACTAGAAATTCTAATCAATCAATTCAATTCTATTTCATATTGTCTAAATCGGGGTAACATTGATTAAAAGTACTGAGTGTGCTATGCATGTAGGTCTAACTTGACTACATATTGTATTCAGTAAAGAACAACAACCAATATATGTGCCAAAATCGGCAACTTTTCCCATGTAACATCCTACAAAGATAACAACAAGCAAGGAAGGTTATTTTTCTTGATAGTTATGTAAAGCTAATACATATATTTAAGTAAAATCTTTTCAAAATCTATTGTTCCTATGAATAGATTGTCCATATTTTGAAGAAACCTATTCTGTACCAGTAATTTCCATACCACAGCACTACCTAACTGCATATTCTCAAATATTTGAACTTTCAACAAAAATCTGTATCCATTACCAAGCAAGACAACTATATTTGCTTTAAATACCTGAGATCTGAACAATAGTTAATACAAATACTAGAAAACTAATATGCTATTGAAGAGCACAATGCTATTTTTTAAAATTCTACAATTTGGAATTCAAGTTTTATCAGATGTGATTTCGAGAATTAGAAAAGAAATTACAGAGAATATACTATATAGTTCTACGACAATTCAAAAATTGTTTTGAAGATAGATAAAGCCTTGCCATTAAATAGATCAAAACAAACTTTAACAGCCTCATGATTTTAAGAATATTCAGGTGTCTGGTAAAGCCATTCATAAGATACCAGTAGGTTTACTCAGTTGAGTAAATGTGTTGTAGACATGTCATATTATCAAGTTCCACATGGATAAGATGAATTAATGAATGACGTATCAACCCCTATACACTATTGAGAAGTGATAGGGAGGTTATCTCCTGGACACAATTGACCCCAGGGATGTAGTTACGGATTTTATACTGCTCCGACTGTTTGGAAATTTTGAAAATAATTATGTTTGAGAGCACAGAGAGCCTATTCAAAACATTTTTTGATTGAACTAATGAAATCTAAATTGGGTCACATAGTAATTCCACCATATTGGACATACCATAGTCACAATATTAAACCCACTCTGTCTATTGAAATAAACAACAGTATAATATCAGCCATAGTAGACTTGAATACCCGGTACAATGGTTTCAGCCCGCACGAATGCAGATCCTCTATAAGATTTTAAAAGCTTCAGATAACCATCCTCCATATCAAAAATAACATGTTATGCATAATGCAAGTGAGTCACTCAGGGAAACATTGGACCTGAGGGACATGCAACTACATCCCTGCAGTTGATCAGGGGACCCCCTACCCATTTTTGATAAGGGGTATGAGGTAAACATGACAAATTAAACACCATTGAAAATCTCTAGCATGCATTTGGAGAATGACTATGTTCTTCACTTAAAACGATTGTTGTACAGGTGCCAAAAATGTTTGTCATCCTGGGATTTTTAACTCAATTGAAAAATCACCGAGCTATAAAATGAGAAAAAATGATATGTCCATGGTCATGAAAAAATTCAGTGAATAACAAAACATCTATATAACGTTTCAACTTTTTAAGGTTAATAAGTTGAGTCCAGGGGTGATGTAAAAATCGCTCAAAACATATTGTAATGAATGATATTTGTTTTCATGTATCAGATATACATGTAGCCTATCTAGGTTTGATCTGAAGATGGTTGTTGTAAATGATACAAGCAAATAGAATATATTCAATCGTCAAAGCAAATAAGCCCTGCAACTATTATCATCAAAGTAAAGAATCAAAAGGAATATCTACATATTGTGTGTGAAGAATAGCTAACTATCAATGTCATCAACTTCGTGAACTAAATAAAGCATAATCAATCCTAAATTAACTGATGGATGACCATTAGCCACACAACTTTAAAGTTATTGAATGATGATACTGACCATCAAATGAAATTGCAATAAATTTCTCTGTATCCTGGCAAGTTTTGATGAAATGAAACGCAATATCAGCTTGAGCGTGGATGATGATTGAATAAGGTTATTGACAATCGTATTGAAATGACATGTCAGTGGACATTTTATGGCACAAATTACGTAATGTCAACAGTTGAGATCTATTCATCTTCAGATTCACCATCGCTGGACAGTGTATGAATCGGAGCTGCTGACTGACTACTGTTATTCACTACGTGTGACAAACGACGATAGAAATCTAACCACTCATCGATCATCTGTCGCACGAGTCCGGGCTTCTTACCGACTTTCATTTGCGCGACGAGTAAACCTCCCGTTGTTTGACAACAATCCATCCATTCGTGCATAATCGTTTCTTCTTTACCCAACTGAAATATAAGAACGTACACATCTAGCATTTCCAGTTTCTTGATAGAACTATAATTGAAGTGTTGAGAGACTCACCTGAGATGCTGACAAGAAATGAATTGGTAAAAGTTTGCCTTCGCTGTCCATTAATGGTAAGTAAGTGATCTGTTGATCTGTGCTGCCATCTAGATTACAACTGGCTCCGATATTGCGGTCATTATCCGTTTCTAAGGGCACAAGAGCGGAAAAATGCCCTCGTGTATATCCCAGAGTTATTGGTGTTTTCCAACAAAAACTCGACTCCCATAGAATAGGTAAATATATGCCTACAATACGAGAAATTTGTGTCAGATGTTGTAAGCCCTATTGCTAAAACCTTGGGATAGTAACTAGAATGGAAGGACTACGCTTTACAATAGTCGATCTGGCACTGTGCAGCTTTCAATCATTCATAAAACGCCACCTACTGGCAACTGCGTTGTTCGACGATAGCCGATAATTCCCGACTAGTTGTCTAACCTCGAAGTAATAATTGACGAATTTACAACAATTGGACAAACTATGATAGTCCACTGGTATGAATGGCGAGCTTCCTCTATAGTCAATGATTACTTCAAGGATTAACGGTTCGGTAGTGACCAGGTAATGTTTGGATTGCCATGACAGTTCGGATTGTCGAATCTATTGTTATCAGATAACCAGTTTGTCGAAAAATCTTGAAAATCGTCATATTTTGGGGGCTTCTTTTCGTAATAGTTCATTTTCGTTCACTCATCAATCATACATGAATAACAACGTATTTTCCTCTTCTTGCTACGGGGCAAATGAATAGTTTTAGCCATGTTGCGCATTTTCTTGTGCAGTTGTTAAAACAAAACGGTAATTTACCATAACAATTTTCAGATGTCGGACTAAAATTCTCATAAAATACTCAATTTTTGACCCATCTTGATAAAGTTTTAACCATAACTTTCGTTTTTATGGGCCCAGCCATTTTGGAGCAAGTGCGCATCTGTCATCTATCGAGTTACTTAATTGTTCGATTTGCCCATCGCGACATTCGATTTCCCCCCAAACGATCGCTTTGGTCTCGCGGGTGGTTACTCGCGCAAGTCGACTGCACACTTCTAGAATGCCGTGTAGTGCTTTTGAATAGCGTGAAGTCCTTCCATTCTAGTTATTATTCCAAGCTAAAACCAGAATACAATTCAAACAAATACACTCATAATACCTTGAAATCTGGCAAAGCCGATTGCATCACCCCTAAAGCTTTTTACAAATTTAACACCATACACTATAATTGGTCGTCTTAGTATATGAGCCAGTGCAAAAATATGCGTCTGTTCCAAGGAAGCACCTGTAGGGAATGAGAAAATCTATGAGAACTGCTTAACATTCAATCACCATTCGAAAAATATGCACTGTTTATACGATTGTTTACCTGGCTGAGTAGCAAGACTTAACAATATTGCCCAATCGCGTTCCCACTGACTTTCATCGAGAGTAAACTGTAAGGACTGAGCTTGCATAGACTCAAACTCTTTCCATCGCGGGTAAAATCTATAACAGAAAAGATATGGGCTACTTAATAAAAGAATCTCAATCAATTCACATGATCAAGATTTTTCACTTCTCTGCACAATTAGTGATCTTGTAATGAACTAATTATTTTCTGAATGCATAAGTCTGTTATTCTTGCTAAAAATGATGCAATGATCTACCTTACCCCAATCTATATTGAATGTGAGGAGTAAAATTTTTTTGATTGGACATTATCAAAATGGCAAAAAGAATTTGTTTACTTTTGTCTAGGATTATTAGTTGAAATTCCATATGGTTATTTCTAACTAGACATACAGATTACTAGATTAATGCTTCTACTTATCAAATTGTAAATTTACTCGTCTAGGAGGAGTGGATAAATATCTTACGTAGCGGCACCATCACACAAACTATCAGCTAGTGTCCTGCGTAAAGTATTATCCCTGTCAAAGATTCCCCAGGTTGATTGCAACACCGAGTCCAACAAACAATCACCAGCTGTGCGATTCCACAGCGCATAAAGTCTGCTTCCTAGACGTTCGGTTAATTCAACACTCCAGTTTATAATTGGCTCTTCAACTTCCAACTCTGAAATACATGAAATCAAACAATGGAAATACATCATCTCCTATTTTCTTATACCATCAGAGATTTACTTAAGTAATAGCACAAGATTTAACCTAGTGCTTATATCACAAAAATGATCGAGTCTTCAGTAAATGATAGCATTGAAACATAAAATCGCCATAATTTATTTCTACAGAGATTCTGGCTAGAAATTTAGTAACATACCCTTTTGAACGTCACTGTCTAACAGCTCCTCAAATAGCTGTTTTTGTATCGGTCTAGGAAGATCTTCAATTTCTAAAGAAACAACACAAAATTTTATGTTAACACGATACCATCAAATTTTTACCCAGCTGTCAATTTCCGAGCAGCAACAATACTCACCGGCTGGCAACGCGAATGTAACCTGATCGGTAACAAAGTAACATGGAAAGTCTCCCTTTCTCTGACGTAAATTTGCTGCCACATCCCTGCGTATATCTGCTGCCAAATCTGGACTCACATGAGAAGGGACACGCTTTATTGCTTTGCTCGGCGCGTCTGTAGATGTCAGTAATACTGCTAATGTATCTTCACGCTGGTAACGAATTGCTAAATGAACGAGAGTATAACCAATTTCGTAAGCACTAGGTCGACCGAGCAATGATATTTCGTCATTGGTCAACTGGCGAGCTGGATTGCCTCCGGATGTTAAGTATGCCTCAACTGCATGCACATCGCCATCAATTACACCCTTACATGCGTTCAACCACAACCAATCAACTTTGCGTAATCGATTACGTATTTGTTTTAATTTACGCTCTTGAGTGATATTATTATCCTCTTGTATTATACGCGGGGCTGCTGTGGCTCCATATATCTCTGGACTTTCAGCGCTGCGAATGCTCCTTGTTGGTGACTGTCGCCTGCGACTTTCACTTTGACGATTATTGCTAGTACTTGTACTGCTACACTGTTCATCGAAATCGGGCGATATTATCCTAGGACTATGGCCCCCAGCCGCTCCGGCTTCAAACTGTCGTCCTCTATGCGTAGCGCAAATTATACATTTATTCGATTTTGGCCAATTGTCGTATGTACAAGCTTTACAAGTCCATTTGCCTTGTTTCAGAGCGACAAGACGATTTTTGTCATTGTTGAGCTCTTTCGCGGCCTCCGGTGAGCTCGGCGAGGAATGACGAGACCCTGGACTTCCAGATGGAGTAATGTTGACATTGATGCTGAGCGGACTCAGCTGTTGTTCGTTCGAGGCTGTAGTTGATGGTCCTGATGTAGGGGTGGTTGACTGTCGTCGTGCTGTTAAACACTGCACGCATTTCTGAGACCGTGGCCAGTTCAAATATGTACAAGCTGGACATGACCACTTCTTTGTCGGATCATAACACTGGCTTATATGCAATGAAGTTCTGCTGGTAGCAGTATCAGCATCCTGTGTCAAGAGTGGGGCCAACTTATAAATGTCTTGTTCAGGATTACTGACTGCCTGAGAAATAAGCTGCAATGGTCTTGGAGCGTGACAGAGGGTACATTTTTTGGCAACAGGCCAATTTTCGTAGGTGCAATATTCACATGACCATTTTTTACCATCAGGTTCTTCCATCCTGAGGCAGAGGATTGGTCAGTCAGATTTGCTGATTCCACCATTCACAGTTTCTCCACGATAAACCCTAAATGAAAAATATATCATATTTCTGAGTTCTTTATCTACAAATGCGAGTTACATCTACATTACTAACAAAAATGTAATGTTAGATTTATTTGAAGTTAGGGTAAGGAGGGGTTTAATCATTAAAAGTACACCACAGAAAGTGTATAGGAATCAGTAGGCACTGGTGTAGTAGTATCTTGGCCTACCCCAAGTCTAGAAATGAAAACTTCCAGTTAGGTTTCAGTTTCAAGATATTCCAAATGATTTTAGAACACAGATGTTAGAACACAGAGAGCGTACTGCTGTAGTTTTAGAAAAGAATAGGCTTCAAATTCAACCTTTCTTTTAATTAGGACTACCCTTATCGGCCCTGCTTCTGGCCTTTCGGCTTACTTAATATTAATTGTAGGTGGCATTATCGATTATGCCGACCCATAAGGATGCTACACACTGGATTAGTGATTGACTATATGGAATATTCGATGTTGCTCTCATGCTGTTCTGCCCTGTTGCATAGATAGGCAAGCACCGAGCAGGCTGCTGCTGCTGCTGCGTGTAGTGTGTGCGGAATCCGAGTCGGAGTGTGATCAGCTGCGATTACTTTAATTTTCGTTTGATTGATTTTGAAAGGGATTTTGTATCAATAAAAAGACACCATACTTACAGTACACTACAACAAATTGTAAGGACATAATCCTTAACAAAGAATTAGCATTATTGGTTTTCAGTAATGTGGTTTCCGAAGGGTAAACATTAGAAATCACTTTGACAAATTCATTAAAATAATCAAAACAGGAAGTGATGTCGCTAAGCTCAAATTTTAATGTATTTTGTACCGTAACCAGGCGGAATTAAATCGGGCTTCGGACCGGCCGTGGTATGACGCAAATATCGAATTGTTTGTTCGGTAATTGGTAGAGTTCCAGTTTTTAAATACTAGCAATTACTCGTTTGACAAATCTGCAGACTGATTCCAAAGATCACCAAGAGAGGAACTGAAAACATAATTTCATGTCTGTTGTTTATTTCTACCGTAGGACCTAATTTTGTAGGATTTTACCAGATCCAACCGAGTTTCGGACCCCGGCGACTTTTAACTCAGTAGTCCAATGGAGGAGAATTGAGTTTCAGAATTTAGTCATGTATTTTTTCAATGGCCCGGCTTGGACACATTCTGGCTTTCTGAATTTTCTACTTTGTTTCCATCTGGCTCTTATATCCTTAGAGGGCCGGGGTTCATTTCAATATAACACGCTTAATTCCGGAATTTGTAGACGTATAAATTGCTCTCTGACTTTGAGTAGACGCGGATTCGCTGTTCATCACCTTAGGACTGCCCGACGGCCGAGTAAAAGTTGCACAATCACAAATTAAGTAATAATTTCGAAAATTGCAAATCTTCTTTTCATATTCGTAACAGAAAAAAGCAAAAAGGGTTTTTGTCAAAACCAATCTTTTCAAAGCGATAAAAACGTCTCAAATTCACAAGAAGTTTGATCTTGGCCGAGTCCGAGGCCAAAACCGAAGGCCGCCGAATAGCGAATGCCAGTCCCGTTCGCAGGATCATTGTTGGTTGGTAGGGACGTTATTTCACGCTTGCACTGGTAAATAACGCTGTTAATCTGTTTCGGGGCGAAAATTTTAACTTTAAAGCATTGTTGATATTTGTACCATATGTTAGTCTTTGCTTTGAATCTAATTTTAGGTTATTTATTATGATACTTTGACGTGTTGAGTGTGGACAATATATTCGATGATTGATTGATGATTCATTAAATTTAATTAGGCCTAGGCCTACTTCTTTTTTTTAACATCATGCTCTCTTTTTTCTGCTTTTCGTCGATATTTTCGTTACAAAATTTACAAACATATCTGAATCATACATGAGTATCTGTACTGTTTTGCCTAACAACAAGAATAAACGATCCAAATTTTCACAAGAAAGTTTTGCTTACAAAATTCACTGAAGAAAATGGTCACTGTACTGTAGGGTAGTGTGCATACGCATCAAAACATCCAATTGCGTATGCATTACATTCAGCATTACACACTCGTTGCTGAGTTCACTTCATTTATAAAACACTACTGACCCGGCTGGTGGAGGAATTTTATTGATTTTTGTTAGGCAAAAGTGTCAAGAGTGTGGCGACGTACAACCAAGGGTAGTACTTAATAAGAGTAATAACAAAAATATTGATTATAAAAAGTAGAAACGAGAGCTTGGTTGACAGAGATAGTAGTCTTTAGCTACAACACTCAAATTTATGATTCATTCACTCTTTATGATTCTAGTTATTACTTGTTATAACCTATCAGTTTATGTCATATACGACCGACTGCCATGCGACAAAATGTGATGAATGATTCAGTAAGCAGGATGAACTCACTTATTCGAAACTCTTGGACTGTAGGCCTAGTGAATCAAAAATTTCGGTGTTAGGCTATGCTTTTTGGTCTTAAGTGTTATCAACCCTAAAGATAATTTCACTGAATCAAGAATGAATTGAAATTCTGGATAAAACCAATCGCAT
>JAYMFW010028785.1:0-11804 GCA_036785005.1 Tubulanus punctatus | reverse complement strand
ATAATCCGTCAATCAGATAAACCGTCATTTTTGAGCTGGTCCCGAAAGTGACGGTTTAAGCGGGGTCGACTGTATAAGCTTATACTTGTCCGGCGAATTAGGAAAATTTGGATGTTTGATAGAATTTCAAAAACATTTACTCAAAGCTAGATTGTAGTTTTTCCTAGGAAAAGAATTCAATTGCGTTCATGTCGGTTCCGTATTTTAAATATCTGGCCGTAGCCGAAGTGTGAGTTTCATTTTGGAAAGTGACCTCACATGATCTGTTACGAAAGTTACAAATGACGTCGCGCCTAGAACTTCGCACTCTAGTTCTAGAGACACCCAGATAAATGAGGGTGAGACTTGGATACCGTACTAAGCAGTTTCTCATATGTCAAACTTTGTAGTATTGAGATGAAACGTCGATTCTAGGGCAGCACTTACTTAACTTCCTGATGCGGTATTTTCAAAGGCCTTTTGAAGTAAGGCCTAGAAACAGAATACACGTATCGAGGTACCACAGAATTAAATTTCACCAATTTTCACGAACCTAAAAACAACCACTATTTTCCGAAGTAAAATTATTTTATTTATTCACAATGATTGCTGAAAATGACATGCTTCCATAATAATAATAATTATATTGTATATTCATATATATTCATTCATTTTTTATAGGTGACCTTTTACATATCATTTTACTTATGCTATAAATTTACACAGATTCACACAACTTTGTACAAACAAAATAATAACAATACATTGAAAAACAGACAATTCTCTATTTCTAACTAAGAAATATTCATTTAGTTTGTACGCAAAGCGGGAAAGGGATGTGGAAATTTTGTCAAATTCCTTATGGATAACGACTACAGGGAAGGGAAATGTTACCAATTACGACCATACTAAGTGAATATTGCCTAATACAGCCAAGCTAAAACTGATAGGAAAATGAGAAGACAAACATGCTACCGAACATAGAACAGACAAATGATACTACATGAAAAGCACCATATGTAGAAATTTCCTTCATCATACAACTTTGAGAGCCCTACACCGCGTTAGCATTGTTGCTAGCAAGAATACTTTTTAATATTGTTGCAGACAAAGAACTTATTGTAAAACCAGGAAATTTTGCTAGCAATATCTAAATACTGAAGACCCACGTACCTTCTTACGTACACAAAAATGACATACAAAAGGTCATAATTTATAACATTTCTTTCAGTTGGAAATCAAGTGAAGTCAGACGATTGTTTTGAATATTGGAAAAATGGCTGATTTCACAGGGGAGGAATTATCCACTGATAAAACAGCTTAGGAGACTATTATAGAGTAGAACCCGCTTAATTCGGATCACTTGGGACCGCAAATTTTTTCCGAATTAAGTTAAGTTATTTCAATAGAAATCAGCTAAAGGGACCGGAATTTTAATCCGAATTAGGTGCAAATCAGGATTAAACAAATCCGGATTAAGCGGGCTTGACTGTAATATGCATGTCCCAAACCTACGTTTTGTTGTTATTTATGGAAGGCCCCTTAGGTGTCAGTTAACAACCACTTTATCACCAACATGCAACTTCATTCAACACTAGATCCATGTGCGTTAGTTTAAATTAGTGCTTCTCTGATACACACGCTTCATTTCATATGGTTTTCATATCTGGTTATCTAAAGCCATTCATACACGATTGAAAGTTATTCTTAATCTATAATAACGTCCCAAAATATAATTCCAACAAGGTGGGTAATAATCACAAGAACTCGCTGAAAATGATTTTAAGTACAAACAAAGCAAGACGACAAAGCAAGCTATCAACGATCACTAAGTCTCTATGATAAGGAATATGAATGAAAAAATCTGCAAAATTCAATTCCTGCACAGAAAAATATATCTTTCATTCAATTGGAGTCTATATGCAAAACGTAATAAATATCTAGTTTACGCTTATCCATAGGTCTTGCCACATCAATGAATTCTACTTGATGAAAGTGACCAATGCCCTTCTGACAACATAATTCTTTAAATCTTTTTTAAACAAGATTTGATGAAAAAATTCCGAGCTTTCCCCACTCATTCGTTTTCTGTTCTTGATTATCAAGGTGTTTTAAAAGAATATCATTATAAGTTGAGACCACAGTTTTAAATTCCATCTTCAACATTCAAACTATGATTGTCTTAATACTGAAGCACACACAGTACAGCAGGCCTAACATTCAGTCAATCTACCGGTAAAATCACTGCTTTTGTACTTTCTCCCAATCATTTTCACAAATTCATTTTTAAGTTAGGGGCGGATCCAGGGGACACTTACGCACTCCATCAGAAATCTTGATATCTCCACAGCCCATTTTCTTAAACAAATGACCAATATTTCATACTAACAAAAACAAGTTTCCCCTTTTATTTACTTCAGAAAAATGCCCCGTATAGCGCTGTAAGTCTGGTCGAAGTTCACCTCAAGATTCAACCCTTGATTCAAGAAGAGCAGTTCACCTATTTACACACTATTCGAGTCAAAGATATAAATGCACACAAACAGCTACATTAAGAATGATTTTAAGTTAGTAGTGTAACCGGGGTGATGCATTTATTGAGTCTTTCGTTATTTCTACGCGCTAAGTACTTAAAACTTGTTATTACCGATTACCTTAATACTGAGAAGTCACAGATGACATATGTAATAATGATTAACTGAAGGAAGTGATTTATTATTACAGAGCAAACTCGAACTACTGGGAATAAAATGAGATCTTAACCTCACAGAGTGTAAAACTGCTGGATTTTCAGGACGGGGAGGCCTCGAATGTGTTACTCCACACACTATATCCAACCGGGGATCGAACTGCAAACCTCAATGATGCACATTCAAACATTTTACATCAATTTTCTGCTGTTTCTGTTTATTGTACAGTAACCTAGTTTCACGATGATATCTTAGGAATAGATAATGTGGGCCTTATGGTAGGTACCTTGATGATAAGATAAATGGTAAAACCTGGATGCTAACTTTGTAAAATATTGAGTTAAGAGTGACCGACCTCGGCCAGATACTATTCAGGCATGTAGAGTAGACTCCATTTGAATTACTGCCTAACATATATCATAAACATATTTTCTGGTCCCTATCTTGTACATCTAACTCAAAGTTTGTTCAAATTGATCAATTTCTTATGGCCCGGACAGATTCGAGTAAAGTGCAGTCTACTGTACACTCACTGATTCTAAATAATTGAGGTTGAAAAACTTTCATTCCTGTAAAGTAAGTAATTCATACATACATTTAAACAATTTCTAGAATTAAACTTCAAGTTTGTAATAGTGAGATAATGCTGAACTGCACAGGAAAACACAGGACAGAGAAACTAATGGACGCAAATTGTATGATTAAAATAATATAATAAATTCTTTTAATCGGCTGCAGAGGGACGAATTTTTCCCACAAATTTTGTGGCTACTTTAGCATTGCTCCCAATATTACAGTGATTTGTCAATAGGTTGCAACAGAAGACAATTGCCAAGATCAAAACTTGGTTTATTTCGATTTTCATTGGGCTGTTTTTTTAGTAAACAGACTCCCAATTTACGGTAGTTTCTTTTCATTTTTCCCCTTGACGTTTTTTTCCCCAATGGTATAAACTGACACGTTTTTTATAGCCAAGCAAAAATCCTGTTGTAAGCAAAATTGTGAGTAGCAGCTAACAGCAATTGTAAACCGCCTGTCAGCATGAAGATTACATCTTTTGTTGACTCTTAATGTCTGTTTACGTAAGTCGACAAAAATAATAATTCACCAGCAAACTTTCACTTGGATTATAAGGATAATAAAGCAACCTTACATGCTAGCGAATATTTCTTTATGATACAGGGCTAAAAAGAAAAATTCTATCATCACTCATAACATGTAATTTAAAAGACAGATGCACATTTACATATAACACTCGGCAACCATCATGCATTTTTCTATATACTTGACTTACATATCATAAATCTTATTTTCCTCATAAATTTACTTTGAAAATTTTTTCTAGGTTCTAGTAAATAAATTCAAGTCGGTAAATGGAAAGTTTAACAAGGTCATTTAGCAATACAGTGAAATCTGGTTGGTTAACAACTTAATTCGGATCTGTTTTATTTTACTGTATTCATGGGTGCATTTTACATCATACCTTTAAGATTAGAGGATTTCAAACAATATTTTTGAGAGTATGCTGGACTTTTTGGTTTTAAATGGTTTCAACACATTGCTTTCCTCTAAATGAATGCTCAATGCGTGGTTAGGTACATGAATAAAACAGAGCCTCGCATCATTCAATGTGGACTTCAAAATTGAGCAGTCAGCTATTGAGTATTATGCACATTGCTAATCTTTAAGTACATGTACATGTGATAATCAGATTCACCAAGTACAAACATGATATATCTTTGGAAGCGATTGCGTAAAGCTTTGGATAGTTTTCCTTGATGTTAAAATTTTACATGGTTGGTTATAGATTATTATGCGAAGGGTTCTCCAATCAGCGAACCTTGATAATAACAGCCAGACTCATTGCTGTTTATAAAATTTATGTGAAACGCTCAACAGTAGCTTTTTGAACAGCAGTATACATGAGCTATGAATAAAACAATTATAGTTGACAGCCCAAAGCCATCTTAAAATGCAGATTATTTAGGATTAAATGCTTTAAGTACATGTACATACGTTTTTTATAGCTCATGTACATGTATGTGGAGAACACATGTACATCTATGTGCATGCTCAATAGCACATATGTACATGTATATGGAGAACACATGGATATTTATGTGCATACTCAAAAGCTCATATGTACACATTCGCCTCACGTACATGTACATATTCACCTCAGAAAGTAAGTAACATGCATTGTACATGTAGTTTGAGTACATGTTGATGTACATTTATGTACACGCTTCAAGTCCATCTGTGAGCCATACGTGAAGCTTGTGTCTATGACAATTCATACAATATGCATGGCGGTCATAATTTACAGGCAAAGGCAACGCACATTTATGACAGGTCAAATCAGAATTTGTCATTTCGTGGACACCGCAAAAACACAAATTTACATTAATATTTTACATCATAGCATGTACATTATTTCAATTTATAACTTATAAGTTACTTCTTTGAAGAGAGTAGTACTTCATTTCGGAATATAATAATTTATCAATAGATTAAAAAAAGATTCCACATTCATCATTATAATGATAACACTTACAAATACATCTATACAGATATCTTCATTTGGATCCTTTGGATGAAAATTTCTGATCTATCGGTATATTCTTTATCTGAGCTGCTCGAACATAATCAGAAATTAAAGGATAACAAAGTCTATGAATTAAAATTTGATCGAGTCTCCGTATAATTTGTAAGCCAAACAGAGACAGGCACTTGATTAATACAAGCACTAAGTGAAGCTCCTTGTTTCTTTTTGATACAAATTTTGATTTCACCGACAAGAAAATTTCCTTACTTTTAGAGATTTACAGCAGATGAATTATTCTGAATAATTTATCGCCTGCTCCACTAAGTGACAGCAGTGACATTACTGTCACGATTGAGATATTCAACTTCGGAGTATTTTCTTATACTGGAGTAATGAACATGATCGAAAAAACTCTGGTTTGAATGAATTATTCAAACTTCTTCGATCCATAAAATGAGACGTAATGACTAAAAAACTATTGCTAAATATATTCAAAAAGCCGAGGAAGAACGAGTTTTCAAATAAAACGATTTCTAGTTCACAAAGCGAATTAGTCTTTTCTGGTTTTGCGTAGTTTAATACCGAAAGCCGATCCAGCTATTTTCTTCTCTTCGGTTTTTGGTTCCGGCACCGCGATGGGCTCAGCAGGTCGAGAATCATTTTCATCGAGAATCGTTTTCATCGTTTCTTTATCATCGACTGGCACTTCTCGCGGAGCCGTGAAAAACCTCAGTTTCGGCCGAGATGGCGGAGGTTCGATTTTCGGCTCGTTGAATTCCGCGTCCGCCTCTTTCGCCCAATCAGGTTCATCGTCGTTATCGTTCGAATACGACGACGTCATCAACGGATTCGTTACTACGGCGCTGGTCGGTGATTTCGGATCGGAAAATCGCGCCCGTAAATTACTACTGTTCACCATGACGACACCGGATTCTTCGAATTGAGCGAGCGACGTTCGTTTATGCCGAAACGACTCCTGCAGTTTTTCGTAGATTTCGTCCTCCTGGTCGTAATTGTGCGAGGAAGTCCGCGTGCGACCGGTGAAAGACGCTGCGGTCATCACGGTGGCGCGATCTTTACGCGAATAACGCAGTGTCGGTTTCTCCTCTTGCATACTCGTGCTACGACTTAACCGCGGTATATTCGACGCAGTGACGCTACTACTAGTTTCCACAGCCTCGCTGTGAGACTGAGTTCGTGAGTGAGACGTCGTAGCATTTGACGACGTTTTGATGGAAGCGCTTTTATCGTTGTCAGAGAAACGTTCTCGTAGATCGTCGCTAGCACCGAGAGATGAATTTGTAAATCGACTGCGTGATAAACTCGGTCGTTTCGGTTTATCGGGCACGACGGGTGCGGATACCGTACGTTGTTCGTGTTCGCGTTGTTGTTTTGACTCTTCCGCGACCGCGTCACGTTTTTGACGCATCACGACTCCGCTATCGTCGCTGTCGGAACTTTTCGCGAGCGGATGATGTTCGCTCGATTTCGTTGTTAGTTTACCGCTGCCTAGCAAGGAATTCGTATCCGGCGACAACGAACGCAGACGGACGAATTTCGGTTTCTGGAACACGGCCGGACGCGGTTTTTCCTTCTCGCGTGGAATCGGTATTTGACTGACTTTCGTCGGTATTTGACTGACTTTCACCTGAGAAGAGTTTTCATTCGTTATCGGCGTCAATGATTCTACTCTAGCCGTCTGCTGTCCGCCTTCGAAACGTGACATCAATGATTTGATGCTTTTTTCTCGTTTTATTTCCGCCCCGCTACGATCGATACTATCATCCGAATGATTGTCACTAGACATTGCCACTTCTGCGCTATTTGCCGTCTGCCCGTACGAGAACGAGCTGTCACTTTTACGAACGCGACTCGGGCTCGAATCCGACTTCCCGAGAGACGGGATCGATTTCGGTTTCTCACTCACCGGAGGAGGTGGCGTTTTTTTCGACGTTTTCGGCGAAATCTCTCCAACGCTGTCGGAACACGCGCGCACACCTCTAAACTGACTAGAACGAACCGACGGTTGCTTAGTAACGGTCGTCGGCTCCAGATCTGATTTATGACGACTAAACACCGGCGGCGGTTCGCTGTTCGATTTTATGTCATGATCGTCAAAACTTTTCGGTAACGAGGACGATGAAGTAATCGGTTCTTTTAACTTTTCGAACATGTCGATTCTACCTTCGAGCGAAGAACACATGCGATCGTCGCTCGGTTTACGAATGCTCGATCGAAACTGCTTCGATTGTTGTTGTTGTTGTTTCGGACGCGGAATTACGCGATCGTCCGGCGAAACGGACATCTTATTTGGAGACGATTCTCGTGGTTTTTCGGGAGATACGGACACAATATCATCGGTCGATGAAGTCATTCTAACCGAATCGGTGAACGGATCGTCGACGATTGTGAGATTCATCTTCGGAGGAGAACCCGAAACGGGAGAAGGACGCTCGATGATAACTTCGTTTTCTTCCTCGGCGACTTTCACCGTCAATCCGAGATCTTCGGGTTTCGGTAGTTCGTCGATATCGATGAAATGTTTACGATCGTCCGATATCCGATCGAAATCGTTGTAGGCTCCGTCGTCTTCGTGCTCGTAAACGGCGAAGTTCCCCGTTTCGATGCATTCCCACGAGTCGGTTAAACCGACGTCATCGTCTAATGATTGAGATTCAACGGGGTTGTTATCAGCTAGTGGAGCCGTGTAGTCAGGTTGATCTGTTTCAGATTCTTTGTTCGATTGAGAGTCGAGATGTAGGACATCCTCATCATCATTGTCGTCGCTACGGGTTACTGGATATTGTTGTTGAGAAGTACGTAGCGTACCGAGAACAGACGTCAAGTGAAGTCGTCCCGATTCTTCGTCATCGGAAAAAATACACCGACGCGACAGAGATCCGGTGTCTGTCTGAGCGGATAAATCGTCATTTGATTTCTCGACGTTTAAATCATCGATTTTATCGGTGATGTGATGAATATTTTCGTCAATCGGAGAGGATGCAGGAGATGGTTCAGGACTGAAATGCAACACTTCTGGTTCAATACTCGTAGCAGGTTTGGCGTAAAGTTTCGTATCACCGGTTTCATCATTTCCTACTTGTTCATGGCTAGATCCTAATTCAGCATGTTGTTCTTGATGGGGTTCATAATCGACCGGAGATTGAGGAGATAAGATTTCTGGACTGAATCGAATGCCGTCTGCCTCGGTTGTCTGCTCATTGTTGCTGAAATCGGGAGATGGTTCGGGACTGTAATGAATGATTTCCGGCTCAGGTTTGGGGACGTGAACTGGTGATGATTCGAGAGATGATTCGGGACTGTAGTGTAAAACTTCAGGTTCTTTCGTAGCGACGTGAACCGGTGATGACTGTAAAGATGGCTCAGGACTATAGTGAAGGACTTCAGGTTCTGGTTTAGCTATGTGAACCGGTGATGATTCTGGCGTCGGTTCTGGGCTAAAGTGTAAAATATCTGGTTCCGTCTGTTCGTGATGAGTCGGAGAACATTCAGGATTAAAATGAAGAACTTCAGGCTCAGTATTCTCATCATGAACCGGAGATGAATCTACGGTTAGCTCCGGACTAAATCGTAGCAGTGTAGGCTCCGATTCTTGCGTTGGAGAAGTCGATATCTGTTGAATTGTGCTCCCGATGAGATCGTAGTCTGATAATTGTGACCGATGAATTTCGTCATTCAGCCGCAGACCCTCATCAGGAATAACCTCTCCTTCCTTCGGAGTCGGGGGATAATTAATGATGATCTCTTGATCGCTTAACTCGCCCTTTACGGGAGATTTCGGAGATTTTTCATCCGTCTCACCGATCATCTGTAATTCTCTGATCTCCGCGCTGAACCTCTTTCCTTCATCTTCGGTCAGCGGTGTGTAAACCGCTTCTAAATCTCCACCGGAAATCGCTCTCTCGTAACTCTGACTTTTACGAATTGGCGGTAAATTAAGCGCGTTTTCTGCCTCGGAAGGTGACAGATATTTCTCAACTTCGGTTTGTAACTCGTTGTATTGCACATCGTATTTACTGAAGTCCGGGGACAGAGTTCCGCCGTCATCATAACTCCACGGCTTCCATTCGTCCGAATCGGGTGTTTTCGGGAGGGCGATATTCGCCGCTACATGAATCGGAGAACTCTCGCTGCTCGATTTCGGCAGCGCTTCGTAACTGCGATGATTTTGAGCCTCGCTATCGTCATCATCAGTCGACGCAGGTCGCGTCAAGGCGTAAATGGATACATCTTTCGATTCCTGCATGACTACGTCATCATCCGTCGTCTGAGGGCTTCGAGAACGTTGCGGGGAAACGTTCTTCGTAGACTCTTCGAATCTCATTTCGATTTCGTCGGGACTCGGCGAAAATTCCGTCTCCAACTTACTACCTTCGACGATGCTGCGCATTTCGTTCACGAAATCTCCGATATCGAGGTCGGGCGTTTTTAGGCCATCGCTATCCATGCTGTCCTGTCGATACTCGTCGTTTGAACTGTTCTGGCTGCTCTGTTGCCGGTACTGCCTCGAGTCTAAATCGTCGTCGACTAGAAACGAATGCCGAGAAAACCCGGTATCGAAGTCGTCCAACGCCCGTTCGGCCTCCGGCGGTAGACTTAGATAGCTCTGAATCGTCGGCTCCGACAGTGTGAACACCTCCTCCATCTCGGTCTCCGGGCCGATGTATATATCGTCGCTCGAACGCTGCGACATTTCGACGGACGGCGTCCGGTGTAAATGGTGGCGATGCGGATCTTCTTCTTTCTGTCGATTCATTCGCGCCGACCGCGTACGACGCAGACCGATTTTACCGTGCTGCTGAGATTGCGACGTCGAACTGTCCGCCGGAGAAATCAAACCCGACTCGGAATTCGTGCTCAAATGACGCATAATCAGAAAATCATCGACGCTTTCCGTCATTTCCATCGGGAAAATGTCGTCAGACGGAGTGCTGTGTAACGCTCCACCGACAGTCGCCAGTTTCTGATGATCCGGACTGATTAACGATCCGGTGCTGTGATGAAACGATTGTCGACCGTGATCGATGGTATCCGGGGGCGACGACAGAGAAGACGACGACGATCCCGTACTTTTCATCAGCGACCGCGACCGAGCGGGCGGAGTTCCCGTTCGACTATACTTCAACATCGGCGGCGACATCGACGGCGATTTGGATTTCTTTTTAACCGAAGACGCGTTCGGGAATGCTCGCGCCATTATCTCGCTGATCGACGACACGCGCGAGATCGTTGTCATGGCGATCGGATCTTCCGTAAATTCGACGAGTTTTATTTCGGATTTTGACTCGGGTATTTCGAGCGAGCTACGTCGCGGTCCGCTCGTAACCGGCGGCAACGATTGAGATAATCGAGAGTTTGTAGACGTACGATCCAGATCCATACACATCTCTTCTTCCATCTCGGTAAGATGTTGAGTTTTTTTCGCGATATTTGCGGCCTCAGCTGCTATGATCATATCTCCCAACTCGGAACTTCTCATCTGCACCTCGTCTTCATCTGTAATACAACAATTCACAGTATTAATTTTAAAATCGAATAAAAGTTCACAATGTTTCAGTCAGCAGAGCTGTCAAACTTGGAAAATGACCAGTAGGGACAGAATACACATTATAGAGGGACACTTATTGGAAATGTGAAGAATTCGGCAAAATTGTGGAGGTACCGGTACATATCACTTCAGAGTCTTCACATTTCTGAAGAAATATTTTTGCTACAAAGAGGGACAAGGAATGCGAAATAGGGATTTTCCTTCCAAAACAGTTGGCAGGTCACTGATAATCAATTTGATCAATCACAGATTTATTGTGTGATCTACTGGTTTTCTTTGAAAACACAAACTATTGATTAGAATTAGTAAGTTTTTTATGAAGTTCTTCAGATCAGAACAAAATAAATCACGATGCAAAACTTAGTTTAGTAGATACCGTGCGTTCACATGGGTTGATAATTTGTATTGACTTGCAATATGGCGGAACGTCCCAATAAATGACCTACGTATACAGACCTGTATTAGCAAATTGCAGTCAAAGCTCATTATGATGCCATCATTGGGGTATATATAACAAATTTGATGTTACAAAGGATGGCAATTTGATTGAATTTGAAATGAATTTGGCAAATTTGTCTTACAGAGAAACCGGCTGTGGCATTATAAAGGATGGTGTTACAGTGTATTTTTCACTTTGATTTATACCATATTTGGGAGCGATCACAAGACACGACTAGGATTTTTGTGCATGATGGTTTCAGTTAGTTTTTAAAGTTAGCTCATATCTCATTGAAGATTCATAAAATTTTGACAAAATTTTTATGACCAAGTACCGGTAAGCAACTACTGTAGATTCCACTCTACTTGAATATGTTGGGACCGTAAAAATTGATTTGATTTGATAGGAATTTGAGTTAGTTATTAATATAACGAATAACAAGTCGGAGTCTACTGAATAAAATACAACCCATAGACACTAAAATATTTAACAAGGGGCTTTAACGACAACTAAAATCAAAATCATTACAGTGGACTACAACATTTTCACTATTTTTACAATCACTATTGAAACAACAGTTAC
>JAYMFW010028675.1:0-11804 GCA_036785005.1 Tubulanus punctatus | reverse complement strand
AAATTTGAGGATTTCGGTCAAAGATTTAGTGTAATAAGCCAAGAAACCAATAAGCCAAATGTGATAAGATCAAAGGATTATTTCCCGGATATCTTATAACATCGGCAGAAACTTGAAAGCGAATTCATTTGTTTATCAAAACAACTTTGGCACAGAAATCTTTGGGATCTGTTCATCAAAATAACTTTGGCATAGAAACCATTGGTAAAATCTTTTTAAATGATGAAAAATATCTTTTTAAATGATGAAAAATATGGTAAAAATACTAGAAAGGAATTTTAACTTGCCAAAATTTCCCTAACGCTTCCTGATTCATGATACGAAAGAATTTCAACTTGTCAAGAAACTTAGATATTAATATGATGAAGTACTCAGATAAGAGGAGCGTGATATATTTTTTTAGAAGAAGATCATTACTGATTAGCGGAAATTTGACTCCGCCTAGATCGTGACGTCTCGACTTGGAAAAACATCATACCCGAACCAAAGAATTTTGTTTAGAAAATAATTAAATGGACCAAGAAAACGCTATTATTAAACATAAATAAATAATGGGTAAGAAATATAATAATGAGGTAGAAGATTGTATAATAAAAATAATTTTGTAATAAGTAGATATTTAGTCTGGTGATATCCAGGGTGTTACCTAATTGGCCAAAAAGATGACGCATTCAAAATTAACGGGGAATTATAAATCTTAAGAGTCCGCGGGGTATAAAAGGAGTTGCGCTCCGATCTTTGGCAGAGATTTGGGGGATTTGAGAGACTGAGATTGGAGAGATCGGACAGCAGATCTCTCGAGATTGGAGACAGCGGACCACGGATCGGAGAGACGCATCTCAACACTCTTGGGGACCCCAGGAACCGCATCAGTATCCTCATAACTAGAAATACACCCTGCACTCTGGGTACCCCGCGATGCTCCGAGGAGAGGCTTTAAACTTGGAAAGATCTCGGACGAGGATTCAGACAAATTCCAGGAATTGAGGAACCAGGCTCGGAGTTGCCACGTGATACTATTTCAGCGATAAGATTTCTAAAGATAACTTAATAATTTTTCCTGAAGTAAACTTAATTTGATTAATAAAAGGTATGCCTGAAACACACGGGAATCGTGATGGATTAATAGCGCGCAAAGGCCACTTCAAATAGCTATGGCTCAAAAAGTACAAACGGTAAACTAAAACTGTATACGAAAGACAATTGAATTCCCTATCATTTCGCTGATTTTCATAAATTTCTTATTGGAAATGATTAAGATATCACTGATTTGGTAATTCACGTTGATTGCACTACGCAAGATTTTAAAATTGGCGACACATTTTTACATCGTTACCGGTTCTATTTGTTGCTATGTACAAAATCCCCGTTTACAATATTCGAAAGGCCATTTTCCACAGTTTTGAAAGATGAAAACTTCATCACTTCATATAATAGACCGACGAAGTTATTTAGGAACACGCACGAATAATTAGTTCAAGAAAATTCGAAAAACTTGCCCAACAATGGGGTCCCACGGTACCCTGACAAAATGGCAGATAGAAACTGTAAACTGTCTCATTAAATTCAAATTGGATAAAACATGTTTTTACAAATCATTCATAGATAAATCTACTGTGCACGAGTAAAAATCTAAATGAAGCCACCAAACACTTTTTTTAAACGATTATTAATGACCAATCCCGAATGTAAGGGGCAGCCCGGTGCCGTATTTTTCCAACACACATTTGTAGTTAATCACCTACTTAATAACAACTCCTTGGTTATATGTGACTTGGATATATCTCTGAACAAGAAAGGGTTACTGTGAAAGATATTTTTTGTTTAAACACAATGAGCAAAATATGAAGGCTTTTTTGCTGCTCGCATTTACTCTCTAGGTAATATCCGCCTTTTCTGATAGAATCCGACGTTTCCGCGTTTTTTTAATCATGTGAATCTGTATTTCCGCTTTTCTGCATTTCTATGATTTGATGTCACCGCTAAAAATCGGTTGTTTGAAATAGATGACTCAAAAGTAATATTCTAAATGATCAACTTATATGGATTCATAAGAATGATACGAACCTGTTTCTTTTGTTACGCAAAGATGACAAAGTCTGTTGTCTCCCCAACCTGTACCTAAGCTGCAGCAACATTCTTTAAGAGTCATCTGAGTTCCTATCACCGATGTACATCGCCCATCCTCAAACGATCTGAAGCATTTCATTCTTCTATGATCTGAAACGAACAACCCCTATACTCCTTCAAACACCACAAATAACCTATTTCTGTAACCATTATATGATGGTACAAAAACTGAATTCAAGTAAAAAAAAGTGACACTGAAACTGATAGTTATGAGAGGAAACCCAAATTCACAATGACGGAAAATGTAAACTTAATCGAAACTGTCGACCAGGGTTAAAATACATAAAAGCTAATCAGTAACTTTTCAACTAAATACACAACTATAATATGGACAGATTTTTTGTTCTAGATCACTCTGACCATAATAATCATTCTTTCAAATATGGACTAAAAATATTTAATGGCATATGTTATTCAAATTCGAAATTCTCATTGATATCCCACGGTGGACACTAATTATGACAGAATGCGATTGACTATATTTTCTTGGTAGCAGGGGACGCTTATAAGTTCTGGCTGACTGAATAATCCAGTGTCTGTCAATTTAGACAAAAACCCAATGTACTCTGTTCGGCTCTGGAAACCCGTTGAAGATTTTCATAAAGTACCAAATGCTAGCCCTCCACATAGTTTATGAGTTGGCATAGATTCATCATCAAGCTTCAGGTAGGCTAGACTGGTACACCCCGAAGCCTAAACTAATAATCATTCTCTTTGACACGGTGGCACATAAGAGATATGTTAACCGTGCTCACTTCTATTTGTTAGAGATTTCATTCTTGTAGCTGAAGGTCTTGACAAAATGTTAACTAAAATGTGTTTTTTGGGGTAAGCCTATGTTGTAGTGGGCGTTTCGATCGTACTTTAGATCGGACCCTGTTGTATAGTAATATATCGTTAGACGCAACTCAATAGGCCTAAGATCTTATTCTATGTTTTATCATTTATAAACTATAAGCAGGGAAGTGTTTTTTTATATAAACGATATAGGTAAAAAGTTCCAACAAGATCGGTCGAGTGGTGAGTGAATTGATTTTACCATGTCTACTCATGGCGGTAAATAACACGACCACAAACAAACAATTTTTTTATAAAAATAGAATCGTTCACATCGTACAACGATAAATCTATCATAAATCTGCCGCTTAAAAAGCTGTATGTTTGATACAACGACAAAACTGTATATATCTGAAAACCTCGCGTGTCACCGTATGAATATAGCTAATCATCTTCGAATCCATAAAACACAATTTCTAAAACTAATTCCTTTGTTGAAATTGTTAAAATTGATTGACATCAGAAACATGTTCGTGAATTTTTACTTTAGAAAAGTACTTTCCGTATCGGAATAAAAATTCATTCCATGAAACCACGATTCGTACCCAAAACAATTATCAACTCGGTGTCTCTGACACTGACAACCTTGCATGCCACAGTATGAATATCGACAATCCTGTTCGAATCTATCAAATAACCTTTTCTAAAATAAGTTATTCTATATTGAACACGTGTTTTATTACCTGGATAGTACAACAAATAAGTGGTCCATAATTACATATTTTTGTAAAGAATGATAGGAATAAGTGCAATGGAACAATGCCCTCTTGGACTGTTAGCGATAAAAGAATGTTTTGAAATAGAATTCTGCTAATCGGCCACAAGACGGGGGAGTGAAAGGGAATGGGTCCCTTTCTTAAGACAGAAACGTTTGAAAATTTAGCATAAAATGGTGCAATTTTGTGTAATCTAGACCAAAAGTCTGTATTCAAATGATAAGAAATTTGACCATGAATTTTTCTTTCACATTGGAAAGACAAGAGCAAATTTGAGTGAGAGGCAGGGGTCCCCTTAGATCCACCTGCCTATAACCAGGCATATCGTTTAGTACGACAGCTACACACCCTTCAAATACTTGCTTGCCTATATCTCTCAAAAAACCACTCGACCGAGCTTGTTGGAACTTTTAACCTATATCGTTTATATGACAATGTACCTATTACCTGAAATAGTAAATTCATATTTACACATAAGGTGGCGCTGTAATCATCATTCTTATTTCCTAAACCAATTTAAATTTAACTTTATAACTAATTTTGGTCTATACAGCATCTTAACTACTACTGAATTGACTACTAGGCCTACTAGGATTTACTGTTTATGCTCGAAACGCTCCTGAACGTGTACCCTGAAAGTTGCAAATTCGGTTCCCTGCTTAACTATAAAAAATGGAATGAGGTTTTGAATTAACATTTTGTAGATCAATTGAGCTCCGTCTAACGATATACTACACCTACTTCCGTGACCTATTTACCTACTTCCTAATTATTTTGATCAAACCTTATGTATTAGTTCCTTGTGTGGTCAGTAATATGTTGACCTACTTCTTGGCCTACATTGCAGCTTGCAGAAAACCCATTATCGCTGCTTTGCAGTTATATTTCATTTTTATTTTCTCACTCGTTCCTCGTTATTCAGGTATCAAATCCTAATTTTCCTATTACTGTCAAGTACATTTTCATATAATAGAGAGTGACCTACCTACGATTGACGTGAAATTACATACATAAAAACATGTTAAATAATCAAATTAAGTTCTTACTTGACAAAAAGGCCCCGCATAAATTTTAATATATTTCGTTTTGGCTTAATAAAATGGGATCTTTCAAAATGTTGATCTTGTCTCTGTTTGACAGATAATCAAATTATAAGAAAGTTCATCTTAGACTTGACAATGGAAAAGAAAATGCTTACCGATGCATGACTTTCTATCACTACTCGGAGTAAAGCCTCGGTTACAGGTGCAGTAATACCCATTTTCCGATACACGACATTCTCCATTTTCACAGACATCTGCATTGCTGTCGCAACCGGTAGCTGCTGAAATTTTGAAATTCACTACATATAATGAAATAAATCTTATTACGAATTTTGTCATATCGGACAGCAACTATTTTAGTGACCATGCTACATTATCCGATACTCTAAACGCCAAAAACCAGCAAACTAAGACTAGAACGAAAAATTTGAATTGTACCGCGAGATCTTTTCGAGAAGCTCTGAAAATACCAACTTGGAATCGCATCATCGAGAGTAATTATAAGAATATAGTTAAGGAGGAAGGTTTTCCGGATCGTTTAAACCAGTGTATTGACTAGCTGATCAGTGTATTGACTAGCTCTCTTTTGTTGTATACGGTTAACGATGCGAACGATGGCCGGCTTGGTGTTCGAAGTCACCGAATTAGACGACAATGGTTTAATGGTCAATGTTCTCTCTTGCGCGAAACAAAATCAGCAAAGCCAACCGGACGTACCATAGTGAACCAAACAATAGTAATTTGAGGGAACTTCAACTCAAAAGAAAAGCCTACCGGAAACTCTGTCGCGTGCGAAGCTGAAATCAGAGCGAAAAACTGTCCGAAAACTTTCAAACTCTAAAAAAAGGACACCAAAACATTCTGGAAAATTTTGAAGTCGGTTAATGGAAATCCTTCTTCTGTTGATCAGAGCCAACCGAGTGTGAACGAATTTGAAAACTATTTTAAATCATTAAGCGAGGAGAATCATAAAGAATTACACCCAGATCTACAAATGAATGATAATGACAATCAACGTTGCGGAGAAACTCATGATTTAGATATTGCTACCACTGTCATTAGAGCTATTAAAAAATTAAAAAGGGGAAAATTCTCAGGTTTGGACAGCATAATCCCAGAAATGATTTTGGCAGCACCTGATGTATTTGCACCTACCTTATGTGTATATTTCAATGTACAACTGACCGGTCTTTGATCAAACTTGATACATCCTTATGTGGTCAAAAAACTGACCAGTATCATATTGACCTACTTGTGTGGCCTATTGACCTACTTTTATGGTCCAAACATGATAAAACTTCATGTATAGGAACCGTATGTGGTAAGTAAATGACAAGTGTAGTGTTGACCTACTTTCGTGACCTTTTGACCTTTTCTTATCTATGGACCAATTTTGATCAGACTTTGGTTCCTTGTGTTAATTTTGGTCAGTAACATATTGACCTATATCCTGACCTTAACACACTTCCTTATTTATTGACCAATTTTGATCGAACGTCATATGTAGGTTCCTTTGATTAGATTTAGATTAGATTTTGCATCTAATATAGCGCCTTAAAATAAAATGAATATTATCAAAGGCGCTCTCCAGAATATGAATTGGCTTAGTTCAAGAGTCTATTGAAGAGATAAGTCTTCAAATGCCTTTTGATCAATGGAATGGAGTCAATATCTCGAAGGTGCTGAGGCAGGGCATCCAGAGGGTAGGTGCAAATGTCCTATACGCACGTCTGCCAAATGTCTTTAAACAGTACGATCTGACATAGAGAAGGTTATGTTATTCTGATCGGAGAGTTCGAACAGGTTTGTATGGTGTCAATTCACAGGACAGGTAAGAGGTGCCATGTTATGCAAACACTTAAACACAAGTAGAGCAACTTTGAGCAGGATTCTTTCCTGTATTGGTAGCTAATGTAGTCAGCGAGAAGTTGGGAAATATGGTCCTTGTGTGTGGTCCTTATGATAATCCTTGCAGCCCTATTTTATACAAGATGGAGTCGGCACAAAAGGTACTCGCTTATGTCAAACAAGCAGCTGTTGCAGTAATCCAATCACGACGGGGTGAAAGACTGCATCAGCAAATTTTCTGAGTCCTGGATGAGTAAGCAGCTAGTAGAACCGATAATCCTGAGGTGATACGACACAGGACGGACCACACTTTTAACATGAACGTCCATAGACAAACAAGAATCAAGCACAACACCCAAGTGGCGGACTGGTACTTTTGTTACGGGAATGGTACACCACCAACTTTTAGAGGTGGTATTTCTTTAGACAAACTGTGTTTAGTTCTAACAATAAGGCCCTCAAATTTGTCTGCATTACACATGAGTTTGTTTCTGAAGAGCCATGAATGAAGGCTAGTCAATGTATCCTGGAGATCACCAAACATAGAGACGAAACTCGGCATCAAGGTTGCGAGTGAGTGCAACGTAAATTTGCAAATCACCAGCAACCCGTGCCTCTTGACAAAGTCACTAGGAATGAGATGCATCAAGAGTAGTATGTAGATTAAAAACAATAGGGTCCGAGGACCGAGGCTTGGGGTACACCACAATCCAGAGTTTTAGGGCCTTCGATAGTCACAGGCTGTGTACGAGGGTTCATCCCATTACGTGCTACTTCAAACTTTTTGACCTATTGACCTACTTCCTCATTCATGAACCAATTTTGATCAAATTTCACATTTGGTTTCAAGGTTTTTATGTGGTCGGCAACATGTTGACCTACTTGACCTACATAGCAACTTGCAGAAAACTTGTTATCACTGCTTTGCAGGGATATTTGTTATTATTATTTTCATTATTATTATTATTATTATTATTATTATTATTATTATTATGAAGGATTTCAACGGGAAACCTTAAACGGTAAAAACTGGTTTTGTGGGGCTTTTTCTTGAATTTGTGATATGTGAATACCTCCAAAACATTTTTTCCATACAGTTTTAAACCAATTTACATGGAATCTGGCACTTATGGTTCCAAGCGGCTATACTAAAGGGTACCAAAACTTCATCTAGTTGGACCCCTAAAAGTTGTAAAATGAAATATTATGAACCAACTCTTACGAGCGCTGGCATATACACAGTAATTACCTATGCCCATATTCTAATGAATATGATTTTATTGTATTGTCTGTATTGGCATATTGTAGGGGGCATTGAATGTTATAAAATATATCTTTAGCTGATCTTTTTCTAACCTGGAACCAAATGAAATCTAACACACGTCGGAGTATCGACACATCGGTGTAAAGACACGTTGATCGACATGTAGGAGTAAAGCTATGTCGGAGTAATGGCACGTCCGAGTATCGACGCCTCTATATAACCTTTATGGCATTCGTTCACGGATTATTGGTACCAAGTTTCATTTCGATCTTATGTTTATGTACAAGTTGACATACGCCGGGACGGGTGGATGAAAACGGAGAGCCCCTTGTAAGAAACCGCATTTGATAAGTCATTGTTGTTGTATCTATTCAGTTATTTAGAATCGAGTTTTTTGTTTCAAAAATAAGTATTGAATTGATTAATATCAATAATATCATAGAAATACAATATGGAGGAAAACTTTATATAAAAGTATTATAGATATAAAGTTACATGTTAATGTATCATCTTGTGCAAGTATGTAAAATGATTAATTGTTTTTGGTACGTTTTCCATACGTTTAGAGCAACATCTGCAGTAATCAATTAATATTATCTGACATTTTAATCATCTCAATAATGTTCGAATCAGGAAAAAATATGCAAAAAAACAGTACAAACCCGTATAGATCAGTTTTAAATAGGTAAGAGCTAGTAAAGTATTATAATAAATCTGCATAGTTTACTATTCATGGATAAATTTGAAGGTAGAGCTGACAGGTCCCCAATTAGGAAAACACTTTTTTTCAGTATGAATTTGGCATAACTGCGCCGAAAAATAGTTAATCAGAGATCGCTCTCACTTGCAACAGGGATTACGTCGGAGCCCGTCCTCGTCTTGTAATAAGGATTATGTTAGAGTTGCCTCTTATTTAAAAAGAACACTGAATGCTATTATCTAGCAAAAATCGGCGTTAGTTTCCCGTTCCGTATATATGGCTTCGATATATGAATTCCTCAGATGTACAGAGAATACATAATTTGCCAATTTGAAATATCGAGCTGCGACAGGCGGTGGCATGTGTATTTTTAATGCTCGGTGATAGCCATCGACGCCCCATCTTGGCATGCACGGCCACCACTTCCACATTAATGGGATTCAAACCCAGTTGTTTTTTTAAATTCTTTAAGACATTAACTGCTCTAACATATTACCAAGGCGCCCTTCTCCAAAAAGGGCTTTTGCAGGGCAGTAGCAGGGCATCATAAAAACGCCCTGCAAAAGCTCTTCAATAATGATAGGCCCTGCAAACGCCCTTCTCGCTGGCATTCAGCGCTGCTGATGCCCTTCTTCTACATAATGAATACTTCAATATGCCCTGCTCATGCTTTCTTTTGACTTAGAGAAATTCATATTTGAAATAGCCCTTTTAAGGCCCTTTTAAGACTTAGAAAAATATGTATGATTAGAAATGGCCCTGCTCATGCCCTCCTTTGACTTTGAGAAATTCATTCCTCTAAGTGGCCCTTTTAATGCCCTTGTTAGACTTAGAAAAATATTTAGGCCTATGGTAGAAATGCCCTAGTCTGATTTTCAGACTCCGTGAGCTTTCGTAGCTGAAAATCAGACTAGAAATGCCCCTGCTCATGCCCTCTTTTGACTCTCTTAATTCATCCGATCAGAATTAACCCTTTTAAACTTTGGAAATGTTTCAGAGACAGAACAGTGAGTGATCTATCTCACTTAAGTGAGATAAATTCAATCCAAAGTCTGCAGGTTTCAACTATTAGAAATTATCATATATATGGAAAAGTCATCATTCTTTGGTGTTAGAAACCACAATTCGTGGCTGCACGATCTGACTGCACCCAGCTAACACAAAACGTTTCTGAAACGTTTCGTTTTAGTTTCATTTAGATTGCTTTTTTGAAAACGTTTCTTAAACGTTATAAAAGATGTTCTCTAATATTCCTTTTATATCAATTAATATGCTGGTTGTAGTGAGTTTAGACCAGTAACTGCGAATAAACGTTCATTTCATTTTGCAAACGTTTTTTGAACGTTGCAATTATACGAAAATATTTTTTTTTTTGAAAAATACTTTGTAGTAAAATAAGCGTGTATCAATGGAGGTAACTTATTTAAAAGATACCCTGGGTGAACTTATAAGAATGCGCACAATCGAATATCTTGCTTTATGGGATTCGACCCCACCACGTCTCATCGTGATTGAGAACGAGTAGTCACCGTAATTAGCGCATGCGCACTACTAGCCGCGGTGAATCTGACCCATCAGATTTTGTCCAGCAGCGTGTTTTGTTTTTTTTTTGTTCCAAATTCACTGTTAATCTATATCATTATCTATATCATTATCTAATTACGACCAGTCAATCCCAATTAAGTTTATTGAATTGCGTAATGGCGTCTATCGACGGGAATGAGTAAGCCGATTAAAAACCGAAATTTCGCTCTATTATAGGTATTTTGGAATTTTTTCACCTGAATATTATTGGAAAATACTTCTTACAACGTGTCATTAATAATGACGTAAGAATATATCAATTTCAGGTGGGTGTACGAAAGTGCAATAGCGCCACTTTTTTCAATATTATGTAAATGCTACATTGACAATGATCATTCACGGGCGGATCCACGTGTCTGTCAAAAAACATGCTATCGTTTCTGCTTTTTCGCCCATATTTTCGTAAAAAATAAACAACAAACATACCTGAATCACATATCAGTATCTGCAGCAAAAAAATTGCCCAACAAGAATAAATATACATTTATCTCACTTAAGTTTCAGTTATTTTTCAGATATCTTTGTAAATATAGAACAAACATACCTGAATCATATATCATTATCTGAAAGAAAAGTTGACCAAACATAAATGAATATCCATTTATCACAAGAAAGTTTCAGTTGTTTTTTATTTAGCAAAATCCTCTCAGCATAGGAGATTTGCAATGCTTAAAAAATCCGCTTCTGCCGTGAAAATGGTCACTGCGCATGCGTAGTGGGGGAAGAGCAGCTGATTTCAGTATTACAGGCTCGTGTGCTGAGTAAACTTTCTACTGTAAGACACTACTGACGTGACCCAGTGTATGAATTTTATTGATTTTTGTTTGGTCAAAGTGCACTGAATGTAACGATGTATAACAAAGCATTAGGTCAAGAAGTTACAAAAATATCGACGAAAAGCTCGCACGATAAGCCGTGTGACAGACAGTAGTTTATATCGACTAAAATCCTCTCAGAATAGGCGATTTGTAATGCTTAAAAAATCCGCTTCTGCCTTAAAAAAGGATTACTACGCATGCGCAATCCGATCGGCGAATGCGTAGTGGGGGAAAACCAGCTGATTTCAGTATTACAGGCTCGTATGCTGAGTAAACTTTCTCCTGTAGAGAACTACTGATGCGACCCGGTGTAAGAATTTTATTGATTTTTGTTGGGCAAAAGTTTATTGAGTGTAGCGATGTATAACAAAGCGCCATACTTGGAGTATTAACAAAAATATCGGCGAAAAGCAGTAACGAGAGCATGTTTGACAGACAGTAAATTGATTACTCATTTGATTAGTTAAAAAAGTTACGGACTGATCGTTCAATTCAAATTCAATCAATAGTTTATTGTTTTTATGGGGCTTGAAGAACTCCTATGTTATTGAAAATAAAACACAATGCAAATCTCACTCACTATGTGTCTGAACAGACTTGATTAAGAAAAATCACCTAGGCCTACTGTCTGTCAAACATGCTCTCATTTCTACTTTTTGCCGATATTTCAGTGGCGACGTAACCGCCGCGGCCGCCGCGGCCATGGCCGCGGCACTTTTTTGCTTACCAACGTTCAATTTGACTGAAAGTGAACGAATGTTCAGCGTATTAAAACGTGTCAAAAGCTATCTTCGTTCTACCATGACGCAGAGCCGGCTAAACAATGTAATGATCTTGCACTCGCAGCGCGAAATGGTGGAAAAG
>JAYMFW010028564.1:1723-11806 GCA_036785005.1 Tubulanus punctatus | reverse complement strand
CCCCCCCCCCCCCCCCCCCCCCCCCCCCCGCGGGGGGGGGGGGGGTTGGGGGAATTGTCCTAGACTCGGTAAATATGGCATGTTTCTGAGTATGCACCCCACCCTCCTCCTGTTTTGGTATGTAATAAATGGTCCCATAAGAATCATGAAGAACTGCGGGTTTGAACACAGACAGTCAATGGTTTTCACAAGCTCAATTAATCAAAGTTAAAAGAAACCATGAATATTGAACATGGCACAGGGAGACATGTAAAAGCGAAACCGATTTCTGTTTTCGTATTTCGGTGTTTAGCTAAAAGCCCAGCGCACACGGCACAGGGAAACGTGTAAACAAGAAACCAAATTCGTGTTTACCCGTTTACCTGCGGCCGAAGCAAACGTCACCATGCATTTTGGATATCATGTGATTTAAGTCTCGCCGCTGATTAATGGATTCTCTATCGTCATGGTGAACGCATACAGCACATCGAAACAAGTGGTTAACGAAACAGCTACCGCACATGGTCCAGCTAAACAGGAAACGTTTCCGTGTTTATTTGACGCGTTGGATTACCTTTGGAAACATTTCCGTAAACTGTTTCTTGTTTCTTGATCCGACGCACATGTCAAGATAAACACGTCAGAAACGGTTTCTGTTTCTTGTTCACGCGTTCCACTAAACCGTATGTGTCTGGCTTTACAAACATAACAATTTTACCTTGGCCATGGAAAAGGCTAATTGAGCTAAGTAGACTGCCACCACCTTCTTTCTGATCTACTAAATCAACACAACATTCAAACCATTGATCAGTAATCTACCGGGTAACTGTGTCATTTTTCTCTACTCTTTGGCTCAAACATTGGAAAAAATAACTTAAGGTATCATACCCACAATCCATCAGATATCAAAATTGCCATTGGAATCACTTGGAATCAATTTGGGTCCTTTTGTAAAGGCAAATCACTAAAGAGTCATTATGTTTGAATGTAGCAGAAATTGACTATCAATGATTTAAGCTTAGCTATGGCAGATGATTATACTCCTTAGGATAAAACAAAGAAATAATACAAAATGCCGACCAAAGAGTGGAGTCAATGATGTAAAAGGAATAACCAACACCTGAAATAAGATTTACTTGCATTTATTACAGATTTACATGACTTGCACCATAAGGAACCTTACAGGACTCATATCATTTTTTGTCGTTTTAATTCAAAATTTAAAACAGTCACTTTAATAAATATCAATAAATATGTCATTATATATATATATATATATATAATGGTAATAATATAAATAATATAATATCAATTTTATGTGTATCAATAATTGACCCCTGATTTTAACATGACCGAATGCAACAAAATGGCAAGACAACTAAAGGCGTTTGATAATAGGGGTATTAATCAAGTTTGCTTAAATAAGTGATATGAAAAGAGTATTCAGAGATGCAGGCCCACAGCATGTCGGTACTATTTCATAATACTGTATATGGAGTTCTATATTCACTGCAGAGAGTTACAGAAAACGCACTAAAAGTTTTTTTTTGTGGAAATTTTCTTAGTAACCCAACAACCCCAGCGCCCACGCAACGATCTGATTAATGAACAGTACATGAGCAAGGTTATAAGTTCATACATAGACTTAAGTACATACTGCAGAACAAATCATTAAGGAAAGTCAAAAACTTTGCATATATCGTTGACAGTAAGTGACATTTAACAATTTTCATTATTTCATCAATGGTGTTAATATTAGAATATTCACCTCTTTCTACTCAATGATAACTAGTTTTCCTTGGTCTGAATAAATTTCTTAAGTCATATTTGCATAAATTTATGATATTTTTTTACTAAATTGTTTTCCAAATGGAACAAACTTCTACAAATTTGACAATTTCATGTAAGAACATCAACGCACATCGATACCACAGTCAACAGTGTCCTTGTCAGAAGAACTCAACTTTGGACCACTATATTAAAAATACATACCTACATCTGCCTAAAATTACGTAGTGCAAATTTGGTTTAAATACAGGTCTAGTAGTACAAATTTGTACAATAGATACATACAGTATATTGTAAGAATAGGATGACATATGACAAGACCACGATATAAAACTATTGCTTGACAGACCAAAATACAAGATACATTTTAGCGCGAGTTTTCCAAAAGAGTTTATGCAATACAACCAGTACCGGTATATAGTTCATTTCAATGGATTATCAAATACGAAAAAGAAACTTAGTGGTGTAAAAACTTGTCTTTTTGAGGGTAAGTTTCTGTGTTTTGATACTGCCACTTCCTATATGCTTTAACAGTGCACTCTCCCTTATCCACCAACACTGCAACACCAGTCAATTTTGGCCTATAATTGAAAATCTAAATGATTTTTTTTAGCCATATTGATTTTAGAACTGCTGTTGATTTGAACCGAATGGCCATTGCCATTAAACACTACATAGCCTTTACTACAGAGCCAATACACCACTCTACCACAGGCCACATGGAAAATCAATTATGCATTAATATTTCGCGGGACAAAACGGCAAAGTTTTGAAATTTTTGTGGGCGTTTAATTGAGACAAAATACTAAAAAGAATTTGGAAATCGGAACCAGGAAACCAGTGGCAGATGGCTGTTACCAAATTTGACGGATAATCGGACATGAATAACATTAGGAAAATCAGTTCAAAGCCCTTTTTTATGGCAGATACCGAGATTGGCGTATTATCAAGAGTGCACTGTGTTTAATCTGAATCAAAGAGTAATGTGATTGATAGCAGAAGATATTATAGGCTATATTTCCTATAAACTTATGACTTTTCCAACCTTTATTCTATACTAGTGACTTTATTACCATATACTGTAGGGTTAGGACCCAGGGTGATTAGCAAGGAGGTGTTTGACATGGGCTCACAAGGACTGTCATAGACTGAATAAACATTTAAACAATAAGCAGACATACAGTCTGGCTTCATACTGGAATAATTGTTTCATGCCACAATGACATATTCATTGTTTCATGCCACAATCACACAGTTCATTGTTTCTAACACATTTGAACATTTGATAAAAAACCCACACATCTTTACTCCATGAGGATATTAACTCATTTACTACACTTAAAATGCATCTAGTGAATTGGCCTTTATATATATCGACTTGAATTGTCATCACAAACATATATACATATTCTATTTGTGCTATTTTTCCTTAGTTAACATCTGCTTATTTGATTTTTGTTGTGTAATATATGATTATACATGTACATAACTGCTTCGTTGTATAGGATTTTAGTTCCGGTGGAATTATTTTCACAATTTGTAAAATAATATCTATCAAAAGAAATAAAAACAACCCCACTTGCGTCAGGTGTGGGCAATCATTCTAAAAAATTAAGCATAGATTTGGCTACACTCATAAATTCTCATTAAAAAAGGTAACAAATGAATGGTAACTACAGATCAAACACTGGAAATTAAGTAATAATTCCTGTAACAATTGTAATACTCATCTGTCACAAATAATTAAAATCATTTACAAAATTACCAATGCGTCCTGACTTCAAAAATCCACCCAAGTTGACCCACCTCTGCGACACTCGGCAAAGCGCATGTCAATATTACAGCTATAAATTATAATCAACTAAGGCACATCCCTGAGAATATCCCAACCAAACCTTGTACGGTTGGAAATATTTCTTGAAATAAATATCCGTAAAAAATATAAGTACTTTCATTGTGCAATCTACTACGTAAGTAAAAAATCAACATGGAAAATGGAAATAGAAAATTGACTTGTAAAAAAAGCAGAATTGAATGGACTACCGGTAAGTGCTAAACCAAATGCAAATTGTTAAAACACAAATCCCAAATGGCTGTATATAACATCTATATCAAAATGTGTTCTACCACAATTAAAATCAAACTAACAAGCACGAGCTACTTTTTTTGCTATGCTCCCTTCGGCTCCCCTAATGTATCGAGCGAACTAACCGCTGCTTACTTTGGCTGTTATTTTCATGTACGACATCCAATAATCAATAAAGTATCTAACCAATCAGCGCATTCGTTACGAAGGTGATACGGAACGCCTTCATGGGCAGCACCATTTTGAAATAACCTTACAGCCAATCGGGGCCAACAACCATTTGAAATAATCATAAAGCCAATCAGCGCCTTGTTCAATGATTAATCAGTCGCCCATGCAACGCATATTGGTTTAACAAAGAAAACCGTGCGAAAGTAGGTAGTGGTTAGAATTTCGTCATATAGTGGAGAATTGAAACCACTGCGGACGTAGTGTAATTTCTACATGCATTTTGCTATTTACAGAATCAAGATAGCAGAATGAAATCAGCGTGTAGTTAGCTATACTACTTCTAATTTTCTAATCTAATTCATGCCTGAGTTCATGATGCACAGCATTCTGTTTACGTCACACTGATTTATCAAACAAAATGAAGAGAGGTTTCAGCCGCCTACATTTTTGCTTAAATGCAAAAAGACAGCCCTCACCAAAAAGTTATCCAGGGTAGATTTACAGTGGTAAAGATATAGATATATGTACAATGTACTTTAAGGTCCTGGATTTGAGAGATTTGCAACCTACAGAAACTGCTTTCAGAAAAACGGGTCTATAACTACAAATTAAGGAACAGTGTCTCTCTCAAGGACAATTTTCATTAAATAGTGAAAAAAGTAGTACCAAAAACTACCACAATATTGAACATATATCCGACAACAACTTGTTGGATATTCATTGAGGGTTATAGGTTGCAAATTCTCAACTACATTTGTACCGGCTGGTTCTATGCGAGCCTTTGATCTAATATGCTATATTCAGTGAATTCAAATCCATTCGCTTCCAATTATCACTGTCCGCCACCGAAACATTTTGATTGTGCCAAATATGTTTTTCAAAATTGCTTTCATACAATCTTCACTACATTCATACAGTGCTTCAAACTGGAGATTGTGAAATCAGTGCTAATCATTTGGGGCAGATCAACAAGTTCTGTAATACATCACCCTAAAGCCTAACGTACACAGCCAACATTTTACGAGAACATATGTTGACAACAATGTTCTTCAGAAAAGTGGGCTTTGTGCGCTGACGTTAAACAAAGATTTTTTGTTTGCAACATTTGTTGGCGATATCAAGCGATGTCTGATATTCCCAACAATTTCTAAAAACATATTGGCTGTATGCGGTTACTTAAAACAATTTATTCCAATCAATCGGTTGTGTGCGGTTGTTTGCAATTTTAATTTTCCTCCCGGAGGCCGCCAACATGCTATCATGTGACAATTTAGTTGTTTGTCTCTGTCACTAGATGGCTCAAGCGTAAATTCACGTAAAAATGTTGGCTGTGTGCGGGTTCGGAGAACTAATACAAAAACAATGTTTTTGTGAAAATGTTGGCTGTATGCGCTAGGCTTAATCAGAATGCGCAGACTATTAACTATGTAACACACAATAGAATGTATGTGCCCATGGTGGCCTAAAAACCCAAATAATTGTCATGGAACAATTTGTTGGCTTTTGAATTATGATATAAATTTCAGATATCATCAGTAGCTAGTGTATTGAAGAGAATGAGGAAAATACTAAGATAAAAGATGGCAACTTAATCTCAAAAATTCTTTAGTAGTAAAATCATGTTAACGTTAACTGGCATAGTTTCCTACTGGCAGCATTTAAGTAACAAGTCCTTCAGACCAGGTTCATACTTTTTTACACCGTTAAGCCCTGCTGAATGTTGTCAGGTTCTAGTGATTCACAGCTGCCATCTCATCGGCAGTTGTTCGCATCACTGTGATAGAAAAGTATGAACATATGTAGAACATCAGTGTACATATTATAACCCATAAAAAAGCTGGTTTAGAAATAATTTTGCTCTTCAATTATCGACAGTAATTAACCCTTTCCAGTCAAATATGGTCACTCAGACTTCAAAATGGACAGACTTTCAAGGATTAAGACATATACTTTTTTAGGGCTCTTATTGTAACAGGCCCCAAATGTTACAACAATTATATTTCCACAAGTATTTTCACGTGTGCTTATCAAACCATCATAACTTTGATATGAACACATTTCATGCATTCAAGACTGATGATTTCAAAAATATATGTTGCACTAGATATCATCAAACCACCATCAAAACATAACCCAGACCACCTCTCAACCATAAATCAAGATAATTTAGCCATAAATATACCGTGGGTTTTTGAAGTCAGTAAGCCTGGTGAAGGAAACTAGATTGAAGCTCATAGTGAGGGAAAAAGTAATCAAAGTATCACAAAATAACATATCATAAAATGCAATTCACCAGTTTTGAAACAAATATCTATCTATCTAAAATAGAAAACGTTTGGTGCGTAGTAATTTCACTATTTTCATAATTAACCGAAGCATACTGGTAACTCAATCTCTTCCAATCGAAGGTAATGCAAGGTTCTTACTGTGAAATTTCAAAAAAATGTTTGCCTCAGTTCCTATTCATGATCTCATTTCATCAATGTAAGTGTCAATTCTTTGATATCTTATTTATTCGGGCCATTATCAATATATTACATGTGGGATATCCAGCACAATATATAACTCCAGCCAAGCAACAATACAAGAGACAGCCACATATGCACCATCATATCAGGCACACTACGCGTGTCTCATGGTAGTGTGGAAGCGAAGGGTTAAGTACATATCATTGCGAAAAGCGCATCACAATTGGAAAAAGATTCAATACTGGAATTGCTTAGACTACATTCTTCAGATTAACTTGAATTTGATTTGCTACATTAAAGAAGTACTAGAAATCAGGCGCGGATTAAGATGGTAATTTCCTGCCTTCGAAAATTCCGTCAATTCTTCTGATTAATTTGTTTCAATTCTATTTCAATGTCTATATTGCCAGAGACAGGTGTGGAATTTTTATCAAAGGTAGGTTATGTTAAAAGGGCACCTACAATCCTCTTGTCTTTGACAAAAGGGCACATTTCTCGGGGTGTGTTATTCTGATTAAAAGGGCAGGTTTCACAGAGAAAAGGGCGCTTTCATTTATTCATAATATTCAAAAAGGCACATTTTACTGAGACGGGTTGTGCTATTCTGATAAAAAGATCACTTCAAATAGGTCTTCAGATAATATCATCTAGCAAATCTAGGGGCGTGGAAATTGCATCAAAATGGAGATAGAAATTCAAAATTTACTGGGGCAGGCCCCCAAACCCCGCTTAAAGGCTTTGCATCTTCTAGTTCGGGATGACAACCAAAATTGCCCTTTTTTATTTGGTGTGCTACTGTCATACTGGCCGGATCCGCCCCTAGAAGTATTAAAAAATTCTTATCAGCTGAAATATTCATTGATTTTGATAAAGATTTTTTATCACTGACCTGTGAAAGGAGTCAAGGTAAAACTAAATTTGAAACCTGTCAGTAAGAACCCGAATTATTTGATTACAAACTTCAAATGACTTCAACATACTTTGTTTTTCACTTATTAACGTAAAACATAACTTTAACTGGTGAATGCTTCTTAATAAAAAAGGTTTGTTGCAACTAAACGGTGTACAGGAATGTAACATCCTTACTTAGAAGAAAAAAGCTATAGCAGTAAATATATAAATATATAATAATAGAAGTAATAATAATAATAATATTTGTGTTAAATCTGTGGAATGTTTTGATGAATTCCCAAAACCATTAACAGTAACATGCACCAACCTATACATGTAGAATTGTCCGAAAGTAGATGAGCACAGTTAGGTCCCCGAATCCATGTGTGGTTATTACTCTGAGGGTGTACAGGCGTTCCGTGTAAAACCAGCCTCCACTCTTTCAACTCGGCTGAAAAGAAAAAACAACAAGTCATCGATTAGATAAAAGTTACGGTACATGACTTAGTCTGAATAGGGAACCCTGCCTTCACATAGACCGAACTTGGGCCACTTACACTTACACCATCTCAGAGAAATTGTTTAGAAAATCGGCCAAGCATGCTCTTCTATTCTAATAGTCATTTAGAGGGAGACTTATATTATAGCCCCTAATTAAGTAATGCGAGCGCAAAGTTCCCCGTTTTCATCATCTATGACATTACTATGACACCCCTAGAATCTTCCTATAAAAATCGTATTCCAAATTCAACTAGTTCAACTACTTTTGTGATGATTTATCAAACATTTGCCTTATAAATTCTTCACTCAGTGTACCATTGTCTAATTTTTCTTCCGTCCACTTAAATGTATGTTTTCTTATGAAAATGAATTGAAATTGATATTGAATTTAATTTAATATGTTACCAAAATAAGCACAGGCCAAGATTCCGGTTTAAACTAGTCCCATAGGTTCTGCTGGAATGAGCCAAAGATTAGGTGTAACTAGGTGATGAGTTGAATGAAAATTCCTAAAGGTGACATAATGTAATGTCAACAAGAAAAGCAATGTGATCTTGCTAAAAATTATACCGGGTAGTCATGTGATAAAGTACATTTCATTATATGTATATAAAAAAAGAATCACGTATTCCACCATTTTGATCAATATTGCAAAAACGAGCCACTTCAATCCCTTCATGAAATGTTCCTTCTCATGTTGCAGTGAAACAATACAGAAATGAACAAGGCATCAAGTAAAATGAAAATTAGTACACATCAAATTTGAATGAAAAATAAATATCAAGATTGGGACGAATCAAGAATGGCAGATTATATTTAAGAGACAAGACATATGGGTATATCTGAATGAGGTATGGTGCAAAGTTAGCACCCGTGACACCTTTACTCAGAAGATCCCTGGGCGGGGATCAATGCCAGGTTTTTTTTCCTCAGGATCTGGCCTTTTTGACTGTGGTGACATGTGTCGTGACAGTGTTAGGAAATTAAACTACGTAAGTTTTATCAGTGGTCGGTTGTGGCACCTAATCGGCCTACCTTTAGTCGATTAAACTATCCAATTTTAAAAAGAGTATGAACTCTATATCTATATTTCTAGATCATTATGGGTCAAAGTTTGGTGATACATCACTATTAATTTGTAAGTTCGTGACATTTTTGAGGCCATTAAAAGTCTCAGTCAATGATAATCAAAATCTGCAAAACGAAATCTACTTGGAAACAAGTTACTGGTATTGAGACCAACAAATGAACATACAGCTGGATTTTTCATAAAACAGAAATACGAAGACCTGTTACAAAAATAAGAACATCAACAGTGCTCGGATGATAGAACATCGATGAACATGCAAAGAAGACATCAACTGAAAGCAGTGATTACAACACAAACATGCTTATGATAAATTTAGTATAAATGTATACGTCATACGAAACCAAGTACATGATACTATATACAGAACACGTTTTTCCTTGCCTTTGCTTTCGTCGCGACCCTGGTTCGAAACTTTACTACTGAAAGGAGTGTTTTTCTTGCGGCCACAATTTACGTGGACCTTAGTGGGCTGGCGAAAAGGTTTAGTAACTTTAGTGTCAGACAATGGCTTTTTCTGCGACAAAGAAGGTACATTAGGCGTAGGAGTTTGAACTGTGGTAGGCGTATATGGTGTTTGGGGATATGAGGCCGTGGTGCTAGTGGTATACCGCCTCTCGGTGCCATACATGACCAAATACCATTCCTGTAATTTAGCTGAACGGTCTGCAATAAAAACAACAGATGACACTTAGGTCAAAATACTACTCCACAAAAAAACAACACAAATCTTGTTTAAGGACCGTTGTGGAATTTGGATTAAGAAAACACCAAGACTTGCAAGAGATGGCGATTACTACTAGGAAAACGCATTCCATACAACATGGATGTAGCTGAACAAACCAAGCTTGAGTAAAAGCTTGGAGCAATGTCTAGATATAAGACCTAATTCATTACAATCCAGATATGTGAAAAATCTTTTCATAACAGGTTCTTTAGACAACCAAAAAGGTCAATAAATTGCCCTGGATGTTTTTCGTGGTTTTTTGAGACGATAAGGCCAATACATAAAGCTTGTGCCTTAGTTCAATGTGGGCTACCAATCATTTTCATAATTACGATGAATCATACGTACATGTATGCATGAAAATAATGACAAAACTAGACAATGA
>JAYMFW010028231.1:0-11811 GCA_036785005.1 Tubulanus punctatus | reverse complement strand
CCTGGTATTTTTTCCTCTGGTAATTTTTACCGTCAGGTATTTTTACCGTGTACCCATATAGCTGATATGTTGATATGCCACTTTTCTTAATCCTGTACTTTTTGGTATTATGTTGTGTATATATTGAATATAAAAAAATAATTTTTTTAGCCTGAGAAATTAGAATTGTGTTAATTTGTAATTAAATCGAAATGTATGTTGTAAATATTGATTATAAGAATTGTGTTCTTTTTTATTTTGCGTTTGTCATGGATGGGATAGAATTACGAATTCTCAAGGTGCGGTTTTCGATTGAAGATATAAACTTCTACACATAAAGCGTTCTCCCAAATAGTGAATTCGATAGACTACGACGTTTCGCCTTCGTATTCTGCAATATGGGGCCCCCTGCGACATGTGTCGCAACAGGCCCCAAGGTGCCTCCTGCGACATGCTGCAGATTCTGCTGTTTACTCTAGATGGATTTCAAACAAGTACTTATTGATTCATTTCATTTCCTGTTTTCCCTGGGTGTTGACGTTTGAAAATGCAAATCTTTTTAGCGAACCGGCGCAAACAGTAATTTCTTTTTTAAGAGTTGTTCTTATTTTACATACTTAGAATCTGAACCAAAACTTTAATTAAATGCTCTAACTATCTTTGATTTTATATCTAATTCCATTTTTCATCTTTGAGAATGAAATTTAAAAAGAATACTTTTCATTTGATTGTTTTAAAGTTGTTCATAGACTGGTTCCGAGGTTTGGTATATTTCAGAAACTACAGCGGCAAGGGGACTGTCTAGAAGATCGAATCCCTAAAATATGGACTCAGTTTTCCTCGAAAATACGAACATTTTATGTATCTTTTAGAAAGGTGAACTAAGCTGGTTTCTTTCTTTGGAAGATCTGAGATTATAAACTTACAAAATGTCGATTCATCAAAAATTCTCATAGATTATTAAGAAGGATTCGAACCCACTTTCAAGGTTGATTAACCTGGTCTTATCACTAACCGGACACCAGTCCAACATAGAAAATGGGACAGGGCTAGAGCGAAAAATGACTGGAGAAAACATTCATAAATTGGGTGAAGCAGCCCTGCATCACATAAGTCAGGAGGAAGAAGATAGAATTCAGATATTATTTGATAAATTGGACGTGAATAAAGATGGTCGAATTGATGTCAATGACTTGTCTAATGCGTTTGAAGAAATGGGTGTTCCAACCTATCCTGGTCAGGCACAGGTGAACAAAAAAACCTGTTTAGATGTTTAGTTGATTCCTGTTTCTTTGACTATAACGTTGCCTTGCATTAGCAAATAAATATGTGTAGCTAAATAAAGACTGCCTTGAATAAATAAGTTATAAAATTTGGGCAAATTTAAATTAATCATCGACATCAGATCAGAGAAGTAATTACAATCAGTCTGTATCATCATCTTATTCTTATCTATCCATCTATCACTATCAGTCATTAGATATGTAGACATACATAAGAAGATTTGAGTCAGAGAGAGGGACATTCTCTATGGAGGCACTGGTGTACTTCCGTAAATGTAAAATGGACAACATGGCATGGAAGATGATTTAGCCTATACTTCAATATATAGCATAGCAAATTTTAGTTGGCCCTAAACATGGTACACCACTGTCTACCATCTGATTTTTATTGACTTCCTTTTATGCCGAAAACTTAATGAAATTGAACCCTTATTTAATCCTGACTTTTAATTGCTTTAGTAAAAATTTGAATGTTGTTTGTTTTTTTTGCAGAATATTGTCACCAAGTCAGATCTGAACAAGGATGGACATTTGGATTTCGGAGAATTTGTGCACTATGTTTTGCAACATGAAAAACAGCTCAAACTTGTGTTTTCCAACTTAGACATAAATAAAGATGGTAAGAGAAATTAAGTGTTTTAACGAGCTGGTTACGGTTCCCTAACATAGTCAATGATTCAGACGTGAAAAAGTGATTTTTGTAATATAGACCTACACTAACTCAATTAATGCCATCAACAACATGCAAGTTGTGCTCTATAGTCTAATATGGGCGGGCAGATTTTCCAAAGAATAAATATTCACAAGAGTGGGTCACCCCTTCAAAAGCTCTAATAGTGTTTGTCCATATATAAGACAAATGTATTCCAAATAGCAAAAAACTGCCCATTTAAAAAGTTTGACTTAAGGCCAGTCCAGTGGTGGATCCAGACTGTCTTTACAGTCTTTCCAAAGATGGTCTAGAACATGAGATGCGCTTTCAAAAGTCACTGCAAAAGTTTTTATACCCCAATTCTTTTCTAAATGGCATCTTTTACGGAAAAAAATGGCACATGAAGACACGATGCTTGACAGTAATTTCTAAACAGAGGCCCCAGAATTGCATGAAATCTAAACTTAAAGTCAAAAGATCTCTGGGAGAGGACCCCAAGTGCTTTGTGCCTTCAGTGCTTGTATTTACGGGTGTCGCACATATATGCCCTTTTTGAAAAAAGAGCCCCGCCCCTGCTGTCCCTAAATTTGACATTTTTGTTCTTTGAAAGTCCTTAAAATGTCCTTACTATTTGATGATGGTCATCTGTATGCACCTTGTAGAACATTGTACACCGAACCACATCGATTTTCATTCATTCTTGCATCTGTGCCTGATTTGGAAAATAATTTCAAATCTCATTTCTAGGTCATCTTGACCCTCATGAGATTATGCAATCACTCAGGAAACTTGGTATAAGAATCGACTTACCGGAAGCTGAACGGCTCATGAAAAAGTAAGTAGCCTTTGAACTTAGAATTTAGAACTAAGGGATTTCATTCACATCAATCATCAAGTTTTATATTGATTCCTATGAATCGTGATATTCAAATTCACTCAGATTTTGCAGATGTTTTGATTTTTAAATTTTCCCATTCTGCATATTTTGTCATCTTTTCCACTGTTTGTAATTTGGGGAACCATCGAAGCCATCAGACGTCATCTTTATTCATTTCAGTTTAGTCCCATAAACCTATATATACAGGGTTTGTAGCAGGTCTCCAAAAGTCTCCAAAGTGCTTACTTTTGGAAAAAATTTGTAAGGACCCTTACAAGTTCTTACTTTTCATGAAAATTCTTAAAAGTGCTTACTTTTTGGCCTAAGTGTCCCGAGAAACTTTCTCTGACAAATTATTTCCAGGTCGTTTTGTATCATGGTGTTTAACTCTCAGTTACACCGTACCGTCTATTTATTATCAGAAGGACGAGCCACCTTACTCTAATTAGGGGAACCACATTGTTTCATTCATTATAAGCTGTCCACCTTTTTTAAGGTAATTTATTATTTTTGGCAGAGAAAAGTGCTTACTTTTCAAACCGCCTTACCGCTACAAACCCTGATATAGATTATCGTTTATCGGTGCCCGGGTACAGGCGGTTACCATGGCGACATGTATTAATTGATTGTTCGTTTCAGGATGGATAAAGATGGTAACCTGACCATCGAGTTTGACGAATGGCGCGATTTCCTTCTGTTAGCTCCAAACTCACTCAAGGATATCGTGCAGTTCTGGAAGCATTCCACAGTAAGAATTACTGTTCTATATAGACTGGTCAATACGCCTTTTCGCTCATGCCGAGTGTCTCGCAAATTGTCCATCAATGCCTACTCTTAAAAACTAGTCCGTAACTAGTAAAAACACGTTTCAACTCAAAAGTTGTTTATTTCACGGTTGAGCTAAAGTGTATTTCATTTCGATGAGTTCTTTATTTATATCACAGTAACGTAAATAGTCAATCTAATGTAATTTCCAGCTAAGGTCAATTTTTGGTCGATATTAAAGGACCCATTTGTTTTGGTCTTGTTTTGGTATAGCATTAAAATAGCTGAAATCACTGCGATGAATGTTTCAGCATGGATTGGTTTTTGCTTGACGAAATTGTTGAAACCTAACGTGTTTCGGTCAGGCATTGGTCACAGTTTGTCCCTAGGCATAACGGCGTATACCACTCTAACTAAACCTGACTGAGTAGAATCTAAGCATGCTTGTTTGACTGAGTGGGTGAACCACCATCATATCTACACCCTGCTTATAATCATTATAACAATCATATATATAGTAACTTCATAATCACATTTTATATATTTGAATATCAAAAGTGAAATTTGCTTCCTATTCTCGCTCTCTTTCAAAAAAGTCTTTAATCTTCAGTCAAATTTTTATATCTCGTAGTTGAAAGTATTCTTTTTAAGTTGGAATAGTTTTTTTCTTTGTTGTTCTTCTTTATTTTCAAAAGTTTTTTCTGAGCACATTTTATGCATTCTAATGATGCATGTGTTAATTTCTTTGATATTTACATGAACTATTCTCGGCGTGTTGTGTGCGTTCTAGTGTGTTTGCAGTGTAATTTAACTTCAAGTTAACTTGAAATCATCTCATGATTTTTACTTCAATCTTTTTCTTTATTAACTTATTGCCTGATGTAATAATGTCTCCTGGCAAAAAATCAGTCTTGTGATAAAGTGAATTTTATGGGTTTGAAGGAGACCTCCTACCCCTTCCCGCCTTGATTATGCAACTTAAGGAACAAGTTTCCTTTTATTGCTGAAGCAACATCGGATGATTTACTCAACAAAACCTCAATCTAGTTATTGTTATGAGATATAGAGAAGAATAATTAGAATGCATGATTAAGTCAAATGTGGAGAAGGCCTTCGAACTCGGTGAACTCGGTGCAGAGTAATAATCAGAATACTGCTATGTTTCAGTTCAATAACACTAGTCGTTAACATTAGACAAATTGATTGAAAAACGGGTGACAGATATTTCATTTTAGCAACCTATGAAGTGTACTGAAACTGAACTTTCCAGTTGGTTTAGCAATACACATAGTCTTGTCATTTGTGGGTCTATACCCTGAAAGAGTTTCTTGCTTGCCGGTTCTTCTCTGGTCTCACTTGATAATCATGCTGGATTTGATGACCGGCGTGGGATATTTGGGACAAGTCCCCTTTTCAACACATTTGTGTTTCTTGTCTCTATCAGTGTCAAATGATTACAGCTTTTAACATATTTATTAACATATTTATACACTTAAACCACAGTCTAAGACATGGTGATACCTTAGCTGCAAGGACGCCTGTACTTGGGAGTTCGAGCCCTGTGGTCTGGATTAGGAACACATGTTTTATCCTGGGGTCTAATCCACAACTTTTCGGTGAGCTTGGTTAGGATAGGACAGGTGATGTCACATGTCATGAGGTTATACTTCTACAGGCAATAAGAGCCTTTCCTGTCTTCTCCTGTGGCTCTAACAATGTGAAATAACTACCCTCCTCAGGCATTGTTATTATTATCATCATCATATGTGTTCACTTAATAATTTATTGGCATTATGAATGTTATTGGTAAAATATAAAGTAAATTTTGTTTTTGGTAAAATGAAATCGGATTGGCGTTTTTGTAGAAGATAGTTCAGAAAAGTCATACCAGAGGTCACCTATCTATCATATCTTGTGCTATGATAATGTTTTTTGTTAATATCCAGGGGTTTATTCATTTCCCAAAGCTCCTATGGCAAGTGTATGACATGTGTTACAATGGCAATACATCCATGTAGAACATCATGCTTGTGGCCATAAAAGTTCGAAGCAAAATAACCATCCTTAGACACAGTGGGTCTGGGTGTAACAGAAATCTTGAAGTGGATTTACAAAACCTTCAATTTTTCTTGAATCATAAATTTGTTTAAAATAGTAGCTAATTAAAAGAGGTTATTATAGAATTTCAATCATTTTTTGATTGTCAACTAAATTTTGAGCTTGTACTTAAATAATCTGCTTATTTTATCAAATTCATAGTATATTGATTTTATCAAATTCTTAGTATAGACTATCCTTTTGGAGGTTCTAAAAACCAAGTTGGGATTTTCTTCGCCCATTAATCAACTAAAATACTTAAAGGGTGAATATCTTTTGAGTCAACACCTCTTTTGAGTATTTGTACCCTTTTAATAGCTATTATGAAACTATCATGGAATGTGAATCCTTTGTCAAAAACCTGTTTCAGGACTTCACGTTCACGTCCTTCTAGTAAGAATTAGACTACATATTGGTATCTCTTTGAAATAAATCACTGATCATACAATTCCTATCATAATTGTTAAAGAAGGATGTAGGCCCAGGTCAGAATTGGCATGTTTTGTTGGTGATGAATTTCCAAACTGCTCGCTGAAGTTGCCTTGCCATTCTTCCAGGCTAAGTTGCTGGCAAGAGCTTTTGCGAGATGATTCAACTCCATTCAACTGGTTGCAACTCAGTTCATTAAGTCGCAGGTGCTCAACCAATGAAATATGTTGAGTTCCTTCGATTGTAGCATAATTGCCAGATTAAGGTAAAGCCTCATTTGTCAATCAAATGGCCAGACATGTTATCTTTCTTCTAACGTTTCAACAGTCATTATGTTTCTCACTTCACCTGATGTTGGCTGTGAGTTCATTGCGAAAACGTTGGAAAGGATTCTAATCATTTATCAATTTGATAAATTACTGATTAATTGTGATTATCCACCAGTTTCTGTGAAAATTATTCGATTTGAAAACAAGCCTGCTCTCAAACTATTTTGATGATAGGTTGAATTGAGTTCAGGGTTCCTGGTAATTTTTTCTAATATTACATGAATAAAATGGCATAGAAATTAGCATTGGAAATCATCTGCCGAATAGATATTAGTTGGTGCGACGCGGACAAACTGGAAAATTCTAAAAAGACCCCTGGAAGAGATTTTTAGTCGCAGGTTTTAGGGCTTATAAAAAATTATTCAGACCAAGGTTTTTGGCATAGGGCCTAATTCAGTGTTCTCACAGGTCATGGAATCCTGAAAAAGTCATGGAATTTGAAAATTGGAATTCCAGGCCTGGAAATCCTGGAAAATCGGGCTTTTTTCTTTAGAGTTATGGAAAAGTCATTGAATTTCAGAATTGGTGGCCATCTTGGATAAAAAATATGTATTTTTCATATGAAAAGGGCAAAAATCATTGCTACCTATGCACCCAATTAAGAGTCATCAATGTGAAGAGGTCGTGGAATTTTAGGTTTCAGACATGGAAAAGTCATGGAATTTCAGAAAAGAGGACCTGAGAACCCTGGTAAATGATTTAATATGGAATGGCCACTGATGATTTTATATGGCTTTACTAGTTTCAATATTCCTAATGGATTGTGGCACCTCCTCTTTTATTAAGGGAAGTAAAGTAACCTAGGCATGGCCTATAACATGACAAAGGGACCGGGCAGGTTGTGTAGAAAATATATATTCAGACCCGCAGCATTAGTTTTTCTAGTAGAAATCCCACAATGAAGTAAAAAACAATAAAGTCCGAAATATGTAAAATTTCTGACTTAATTTTTTTTTACTTCATTGTGGGATTTCTGCTGTATTAATCTTACACTGATTACTTTGTTTTTCTGTTTTTTTGTTGCTATATTATGTCACATTTAATTTTTGCTTTTATGTCATCGGCTTCATATCGGTGACTTAATTTCCACTCTAAAATATTGCATACGTAAATCATTAATCCCAGTAATAGTGGGGCAATTGTTTTAGGCTAGTGATCAATGACCTCGAGATTCTGATTATTTTTTTATCATCTGCCAAGTGCATGTGAGGCCACGCGGGACACACACTAGTGACATGTGATAATAGATAATGAAAAAATTTATCTTAAGAAATTTCTAGATGCCAGACAATTACTAATTAAGACAATATGTCGCCTAGATAAAAATTCGTCAACCCTCGATTACTACTGTTTCTTGGAATAAGTACCATGGGACATTCCATTTCTTGAAATTAAGAAATAAACGCATGCACTAAAATTGGTTTCATCCATTTCATATGTATGGTGAAATAGTCATTCATATAGTAATCCAGCTTACATTTACTGCTGGAAGGTACCTGGGAAATTGCTGCCCTGCCAAGGTTTATTGTTTGTTAAAAGTCAGTAATTGTGTCGGGTTTTTTTTTTATGAAAGTGAATGTAATATCACATAAGGTACATGGAAGTTAATTTTCCCAAGTGCACGGAGTGACATATTTGCTATTCAATAGTATTTGATATGGTCTTCAATATTGACCTGTGTGTAGGTCGATATAAATACATTAGAGCTATCAAGGGAATTATACAAATCGCATAAATGATCTCAGAATGAGTTGACCGTTGCGAAGTAACGTCATTAACGCTATTGACTGACTCGGAAATATGTTACTGACAGAAATAAAATGATTGTAGATCTATTGCGTACACTGATTTGCCGAGGATTGGCTGTCTGGGTTGTGACGTGGTAATACCAGGAATTCCTGATAACTGTATGGCATATCTGCCATTAGTTCACTACTGACTAACTACAGTACTATACTGCTAGTAAGTACTACAGTACAGTAACTCGTGTATGCTGCTGATATAAGGAGAAGTAACAAGAAGAAAGTATAATCATTTTCGTGAAACTGCGAAACATTGTTTGGAATAAACTGCGATATTCTTCAAGAACAAACTACTTATAATGATCGAAGACTATCGTTTTGACAATGATGTTTCAAATTTTTGCGGCCGGTGTCGGGATATTTGGACGCGATGTATGCGCGAAGTCAGTACACCCCACAGGTCGGAGCATTATATCTGCAGGGATGGCCGGAACATTTCAAACTCGGAAAATTCTGTGCCGGTGATGAAAAATGTGGTTAAAACGACTGATTTTAAGAACCAGAAAATAAAGCATTTAGGAAGGAGTGAAAATGTATCCAATAGTAATGTTCTTCATATACCACACGTGTTCTCTAGTCTAACTAACATAGTCTCAACTATTCCGTCTTCGGAAGATATGGATCTCAACGTATTAAAGTATTGCTGTGATAAACACGGTTTCTACGTGGTTAAATGTCTCTATAACCACATGAATCGTGTAAACTCTGATCTGACTTTCGTCAACGGCGAATTCGACAGTCTGAAAATGCCGGTGCTACACCACCCGAGCGGCGGTTCTCCGCCACCGACTAGCCCACGTTCGCGACGTCGGAAGCGTCTAGATTCCGACGGCCACGAAGGGAAGGTATGTATCAAGTATAAGCGGTGATTGAAGGAAGAAAGGATACAAAAATCTCATCATATCTTTGGTTCATAGTGGTACCAGCTCTCGGGTAGTACAGTAGACTCGTCTTACCTCGGATCCTCAGATTCGCTTAGCTCGGACTAAAATTCTTGTCCCTTTGCTTAACATTCTATTTATATTTTGCCTCGCTTAACTCGGGATATCGTTTAGCTTGGACAAAAAATTCCGGTCCCAAGAGATCCGAGGAAAGCGGAGTCTATTGTAGTTAGGTGTCAATTTTTCGAACGACAATTTAACTTGAAGTAAGCTTTCATAGTATCACTCATTGGATATATGATATGTTACATTGATTGCTTATTGACAATTGATACTAATTTTCTTTCGAAAAAATCAGACCCAGAACCTTGAATATTTAGTGTTCAGGCAGTATAAGTGATTTAGGAAGTTTTAGGCATGTAAGGAGATGGTCGGAACCTTGATCTATGTGGTATTTTATATCATTTAGGCCACTGTTCAGTTCACATTACAAGTCCGATTCAATAAAACTTAAAAATTGATCTGGCAATCTGTGCTTATAGTAAAAAAAAATTTTTGTTTTGGTTAGATGATCAGAAAATGTGTGATATATCTAGTATTGTTAAGTCATTTAGGCAGTTATAGCCACTTCTACTTTTATATCAAGTTGGGTTAGATAGTCAGAAAAGTTTGAAATTTAGTGATAATTAGCATTATAAGTCACCTCTTCAGTTAGTAATAGTTATATCATCACTATGGAAACATGAAGAGGTGTGATTGTGAACTCTGTTAACAATGTCACCCACGCTGTCTGTCCCATCCTTTAATTATCGATCGATTACAATTCCATGTCATCAGCAGGTTTTACACTTTATCCAATGAATTTTTCATTTATTCCGAATCACAACATATCACAATATATGTCATACATATAGGGGAGAAAGCCTTTTTCTTTATGACAAGGAACACGTAATCAATAGTGGCCATTTCATCACATCTTAAATTTTGCTAAAGAATTCTGGTAAAATGAAAGTTTTGAAAATGGCAGCTCGAAATGAAGTTTTGTAGAGGATTTATAAGTGTTTGATGGTAGAAAAGATAGAGAATTACAGCATGTTTTACCATAGGAAATATTGTTTTGTTTTTACGTTTGTATATATCTGTTAGGTTTGAATAACCCCACCCAAATCTATTATCTGATCATAATGTGTATGTTTACACCAATTTTTGTTTATAAGTGTAGAATTTGAGAAAAAATCTCATTCCGTCGTAGATAGTCCAAACCAGCATGCTTCGTTCTACTACAGTCAGTGTACCTCCAGTATTCCAGTATATATAGCCAACTGTTTCTGCAGATTAGCTTTGAATGGCGAATGACTAATATCGCGAAGACTGTGGAATTTTTGAGAGAAAGTCTGATTTGCTATCTCAAGTGCAGTGTTCTCCATTAGTACAGGTTTTTCAAAGGGTGGTAGCCCATGCTATTGTTTCAATAGAACTTTTTACAATTTTACCAGTACTTCACAAATCATTGAACAGCCCTTAAAAATCTGCTTCAAATGCCGGTAACTTTCCTAAGCACCTATATTTGATTTTCATAGCGATTATCGTGCTTTTCCCATAGATTTCAAAGCTTCAATCTGACCAAACGCCTAAAAGAGACCCCTATATTTGATAACCACCTTTGGCTCTACAATCGCACTCCTAATCTTAAAACTTTTGTTGCCGACTCCTGACAAAATGGAGAACACTGCGACTGATTTGAGCTCTGCAGTTATCCTTTGAAATATCCTATTTCGATGTATACCCTCCTCCCCATACTGTACTTAAGATCTTTTTCTGTTGCTGGGTGCAAACTTAATTTTGACGATGAGAACGTTGCCAAAAATTTGTCCAAATTTGGTAAATAGAACATCAAGAGTTGCAGCTATCGGAGTTGCACCTTGACCCCGTCCCTTGTGTGACTGAGAGAGGTTACGAAATTTGCTGTGACGTGGTTTTTGTTGTAGAATGGACAAGGATGGGACTTTACGGGTAGACTGGAACGAATGGCGAGAATATCTAATATACCATCCAAGTTGTGATATTCACGATATACTTCACTATTGGCGACATTCTAACACAGTAAGCTTTCATAATAAAGTCTGTCGCACAACTAGCGGATATCGGCTCCAAATTGTCGGATAAGAATATCAGTTTGAATTTTACCGACTCGGTCATAATCGGGTGGTTTATAGCTGAAAGTTTAATGACTGAGCTGATTTCGGGCGGGTATTTTCATCCGATAGTTTAAGCCGATATCAGCTATGCGTATGGCTTAACCCTAGATTTAGTAGATATTATTTGTTGCCGAGATTGCCCTTGTTTTTCATATGAAAGGTATGCCCTGTTAAATTGAACACCTGAGGTTTGCGGTCCTGAGTGTTGGTGTGGTTCCCGGGGGTGGGTCATCAGCTGAGGAATTCATGCATTCATCCAGTCTTTTATACTTCTGCACTTCTTTAAGATATTTTTCTTTTCAGCTTACTGCTGCTTCTTCCTTTCCATCTGTTCTTACTCTGATATTTCTACTTTTCTTTAATTTCTGCTGATCTTACTTGTTTTTTCAAGGAGGGTAGGGTAAGAGATGGTGGGTGTGGAGTTGAAGTTATTTCCCATACTCATCTAGAACTGTTAGCAAGTATGTTTCCCTTAGAGTGTCTCATGTGGCCCAATTCCCTAGTATTTAACCTGTCAAA
>JAYMFW010028120.1:0-11817 GCA_036785005.1 Tubulanus punctatus | reverse complement strand
TTCAAACAGAAAACCTCCAAAAGTCATAGTCCTCCTTCATTTCTTAACGGATTTACTTGAAACTTCACATATACCTACATCATATCGATACTCATCGCCACAGCTAAGGAATTTTTGATACTCGCAGCCATTTGGGTTATAGAGGGGTCTGAAATGTCCAAAAATATCATTTTTGTCATGTTTTCAAACAGAAAACCTCCAAAAGTCATAGTCCTCCTTCATTTCTTAACATTTACTTGAAACTTCTCGTAAAGGTAAATCATATCGATACGCATAAGTGAAATGTCTAAATGTCCAAAAACCTTGTATATTTCTGACACAATATAGGGATTAACCTCTCACGATTGTGAACACGACAACAATAGCACAATACTTGAACTTAGATATTCAAACTTTTAACGTCATATCTCCTGATCTTTCATAACAAAACCTCCATGGGACATAGGTACAGCGTCAGTTGTTGGAATTGCAGGCTTGCGATCGAATCTGGGCTGGGGCAGGTATTTCGATATTCAATTTTTAAAATTTCTATTACATCCATATTAACCATATTAATGAATCCATCTGAAACTATTTTGCCAACTAATGGGATGAATATCCATTTATTTTTTCATCAATTTTTTAAACATAAGTTACTACTAATCTTTAACAAAGAATTATCAACTGGCAGAGCCTACACAGGTTTGAATCACATTAGATAACTTTCTTATGACATATCTGATATCACCGGAGGATTTTGATCGTGTAACTGGTACCAGTACATGGACATGGACAGGGTGAGAGAACCGCGTTATTAAAGATTGGTATTATACCTGGTAACAAAATACAGGGATTAAGTGCACTAGCGAATAGATTCAGTCATGCGCACCGGTATTTAAAATTCCAAGTTTATCTCTACTATCACACCAAGACCCCCGTAGGACTGAGGTAAGTCTTTGGATGATTGTATTGTGGGCCTGGGATCGAACCTGGGTAGGGGCACGTTATTTAGAAATTCAATTTTCATTACTTTCATATGACCACATGGTTATTAGAAGGCCTACCCGTATTATAATTTTGACCCGTAATATTTACGTGGTGGCAGAAACTCGTTATCGCTGCTTTGCAGCTATATTTCACAGTTATATTCCAACATTTGGACATTAAATGGTAAGGTGTTTGCTTTGAAAAAATCAGATGGCAAGAAGAAATTCATTGAACTCTACAAGCCTTTATCATAGATTTTTTCCAATGTGTAGCTTCTTATATGTGAGTAATAATACATTGAACTCCATATAATAATAGTTATATTATGTATATCATATGTGTAATAGTCTAATACATACATATATGTATCATATCAAAAAATTATGTATTTTTGATTATATGTATACTAGTAATTTACTTATATTGGCGTAGGCCTATATTAAAAGCCCCAATTTTCTCAAATTGGCCAACCTATAAGTACATTCAATATTTCTCAAGGTTTGCTGATAGTAATTTTTTGTTTTTCAATAACTGTTAATTCTACCATTTTTTGAGAAATTTTATGAGCTTCGTGGACAGCACTCTGATCGAAGATAACATTAGTTGTAAATATCATGATGTAAACTCGTTGGATAATATTTGACTCAGTTAAGTCGGTATGTTGTTCGATTGATAACTCGACTATATTTGAATTACAATTCAATTTAATTTTTAGAGGGGATGCGTATCGGACATATAGGATATCGTGCCATCTGGTTGGAATCCCAGCCAGTGGTTAATTTTGAAGTGTAGCAAAAAGTGCACTAGGGCTATACAGCTTTCAACTTTTGAAAAGGTTACTCAATTTCATGTGGCACCTGATTACGAATTAATCTTTGCTTCATTTTCTATTATACCACAAAATATTTTTTTACTCAAGTCTCATCTGTGATTTGTTAAATGCAGATTCTCTTTTTCTATTTGTAGATTGAGGAGGCTACAATAAAAGAGATGAACGATGAGGATTTAGCAAAGTTCATTCCCAAATATGAAGCTTTTTTACAAAGTATTTCTCTGTTATATCATGTCACATTGTTCTACACACTAAAAAAGATTGGGTTCAATTTAAAGGTATACATGTTATTAGTTTAGGAATATTATTTGGGTGGTAATTTCAACCTCTGTGAAGATTCTAAACCCAATATTGGATAAGTAAAATGAGAACATTAACCCAACTTTAAGTGAATTGAACCCAATCCTGGTCCTGTAAGGTAAGGGAATTTTCCTTATGTGTACTTATTTAGAGTGGAGAAAATGTATATAATTGGCTATCTCAAGGCAATGGTTATTTGAAAGAAACATGCGCTGATCATCATTTCAGAAATTGGTTTGTATCGTTTAAATTGAATACAGTGAATACTCTTTATACCATCAAGAAGTTCCTGGTACCAGAACATTTGTCTGAAGTTGAGGATAAAGGCCAGAGATTTTTTATTATTAAGTTTACGGTTCCGCCGCCGGAAGATTTGCGTTTTTGAAATAGAAATGAAATTCAAAATTTCTCTTATTTTATTCCCTCCGCCCATCCAAAAGTAAAAATTTCAAAATAAAACATCGGGAAGTCAAATGTTCTTGTTTAAAAATAATTCCGTTGACGATCGATTGCGTGTATCAGCACTAATACACTACGATTACCTGTACCTTTTAATTTTGCTGGATCAATTTATTATTTTCCTGGTTTTAAGAAACTTTAGTGTTTTATATTTAAAATGGGAGTGGCACGGATTTTATGAATTTTCGTAGAAAATTTTGTTTTTTTAATATTTATATTTCCTCCTCCTACCAACAAATAAAATTCCATGGTCTGTAAACCTAAAAATAAAAAATCTCTGGCTTACCTGATTTTCGGGAAGCTACCATTTTGAGTGAAAAATTCCCCACCAAAACTGGTGAAAATACACTCTTATTCTACTACTAAATTTTACTACAGCTGGCTTATCATCAAACCTAATGAAATTAACCAAACTGAAATTAGTATTGGGGAATAAGTTCGATAAAATTCTGATTGGGTAGAATAATTAACGTTTGGTTAATTTCATTACATAATTTTTGGTAGGATGCAAAACAACCAAAACTTAAAAAGTAAAAATCTAATCCAACTGAATTAGAGTGTGCCAAAATAAAAAGACTGGTTGAACAACTTGGTTTAAGATAATGAGACATACACTCTAAAAACTACGGGGTTGAAATTCAACTTAAGTAGTCCTACTGTATGCTATAAAGTCTAATTTTGAGTTTAAACAGTCTATTAACTCAAGTCGACTTTTTGAACTCGAAAAATTGACTTAATATAATGACTTTTTGAATTTTAAAAATATATAGCTTGACCCCTTAACATTCTCAAATCGCCCATGTCAACAACATAATACCTCTTGAATAAGCCCTCACTAAAAGTATTTTGGTTGAAAAAAGGTACCGGTAAGTTTTGATTCAATCATTTGATAAAAATTTTTTTGCAGTTTCACATACATTTCATTTCAGGCTGCTATCCTGAATAATAAAAGTTTACAGCTTATTGAAGTTAGGGTATTTTTTTCTCCTGAGGCCGGGTATATATCGTCAAAGGCGAATTTAAACTCAGGGTTTCAACGGGTTAACAAAATCGATATTACAAGTGTAATAATTGTTTAACATTTATAGATTTTCTTTCACAGGGGAATAAAGCCAATACATTCATATAGCATGACAAAATGTCCAGATAATACAGTGTTGTTAGTTATTCAAAAGGTTTGAATATTATTTCAGCAGTTAGTTAGTCAGCTGTATTGACTTGGTGTATGAATCGATTAGCAGAACTTACATTCTATCAAATCCAAACGTTATAAGCACTATATTTGCAAAAGTCTGTGATCCTTGTTTCAAGCATTTTACTCAAATTGACCAGACCATGCTCACGGGAGTGCATTAATGACATAAATACTTGGCACAAAGTCCTATTAGAATTGACAAAATGATCAGGTGATTATAATCTAATCCCCCATTCTAATGAATGCATGAAAGAACAAACTTTTATTCAATGTACTTGAGGCTTGACATTCTGACTATATATAAAAGTTAATTTGTTTTACAATATTTTCATAGAGTACCCATATGTACATTACTTAAGTGTTGGAATAGGGCACATATGTAAAAACTTGAGAACCCCATGGTATCCACTCACACCCACGAAGTTTAGCAAATCAAACTCTAGATATTTCAAGCGATAGCACTCAAGACATATTCCTTTGCTTTAAAATAATTTACAGTACAATGCCACCTCAAAGACAATAAAAAAATACACCCGTCGTCATACACATAAAAGTAACATCTATCAGTTATGTCAAATATTTAACTTTTCAAAAGGCAACTGCCTTCTAAGAATTTGTCAACATTTTGCATCAATGAAAAATCATGATTCTTGCTATGACTAAATAAACTTAGGATAATTTTGGGTTGGTCTTTCCGCAGGTGCATACAACTACCTAACACATGGTTGGTAAGAAGACTGACACGATTTTATAAGTTGATGAATAAAGTCTTGGAGAGAAATATATTTTTCAACTTAAATTCATCAGTGCTGTATTGAAGAAATCCATTGGGAGAATATTTCAAAATAAAGAATAAATGTGGTCAATTTCCAAAAGAAAAATTAAAAGCTCCAAACTTTCCGGTTAGTTTTAGTTACCCCCATCACCAGCCCATGACCAAAAATTCCCATCATCATTAAACAACCATCAGGGGTTTGAACTAAAGGCTTATTGACGCCAGTTGCTGCATAGTGCAACATACAAAATTCCTTTCAGAGGGCATATTTCAATGAAATACATTATTCTATATCCAGACCAGGCACATTTTTAGTTAACGCTGATAATGCCCTGAGAAAAAAGGGCAAATTTTCTACAGGAAAGCTTTTTAGGGTAGAATTCCCTTTGACAGGACACATTCCAGCATAGAATTTGGAGAGCACATGAGTACAATATATTATGTCAATATGCATGGGAAATGAGGGAAACATGTCACTTTGCAACTTAAAAATTCAAATATTTAGGGCGCTCAGAGTGGCTTGACTGGTGTGACTTCCAGAAGGCAGTCAAACTTTCCAAGTGCTGGTGCCCGTAAAAAATCAAAAGTAGCAGATTCTACAAAAGAATTTCTGGAAAAAAATATGTTACTCTGCCAAAATCTAAGAGATGGTTTCCGATGAGATATTGAAGGTGGTCGTGATGACCAGAGTTAATCTGGTCATTTCGATGTGATTCGAACCTATACCGCTCACTGTCTGTACCAGTTTGAAAACCCATCAGATTGTATCTCAGACCCTTCAATTATTCAGATTTTCTATCAATTTTAAAAGGCAGTCAACATTTGCCTCTGGATCCACACCGGGATTGGCCTTTCTTAAAGTGGACCCACCCCTTTAAAAAATACTGCATCCACCTTTGGTTACCATGGAAGTGATATATAAATTTCTCTAGTAGGAAAGCATTATTGAGTTAGAAACAGAATTGGATTGTGAAATTGATCCGAGCATGATGTTTCTACTCTGGAGTAACCAACTTAGATCGAAAATGAACAACATCTTCATTATTTATAATTTTATATCGAAATCAGCTTTGTTATATCTTCGTGAATTCATCTTCACCATCTGAGCTTCGTTCCCTTAGTAATATTTGGAGGATTTTCAAATTTCTACAATCTGATCACGATAATAATTAGATTTCATTTTACATAATCATCAACCATTTTTGAAAACAAATTGAATCGCAACGTATTGATATGATCATAAACTATTCAAAAATGGTAAAAACAGCATTTTTGAAATTAGATGGCCATTAGATTTACTTTTTTATACCCAACTTTTCATTCAATGGCATGTAACAACTGGATGTTGCGTTCGCCTCGCAAACACATGTATACGAGGACACATGCAAGGACACCTCGCGCAAAAACTTAAAATCACCGTCCCCTGGTGGCATAATTGTATGAACGCATTGCCTCCAAACCTTAAACCTGACTGTATTCTGGCATGGACTACAGTTTTGCAATTAATTGTTATCATAGAACATTGATAGATTCATAGATATAGTTAAATGAGGCTTATTTCATGTTTTCAGCATCCCCTGGTGGCATTATTGTAGAACGGATTGTCCCAAAACTTTAAGAGCGGGTGTCTGTAAATATCGATTGAAGGTTGGAAATATAAAAAATACCAAAATTACTAAAAATATTCCCAAGATAGCTATTGGTGTTCTATTCATGAAAATATAAATTTTAGCTTGATCTGATAATTATTTAGGACTTTTTCGAATTTTGTTTCGGCGATTCGAACATCTTGTTCCAGCAGTTTTTAGGCCCTGATAGGGGCTTCAGAAATGAGCTTGTTTTCATTTCAAAAGAGCTACTAATCCAAACTACTAATAGCTTATCCATTTAAGGAGATCTTATGACAAGTTTTAAGTGGTTATTTCCTAGGATTATGGTATTGATCTGACTTTCCTAGGTATTTTCCAATATTTACATAATTCTGACTTTTCCCCAACGAAATTTTCCCCGAATTCAAAGGGCCTAAAAGGCACCTGATATATAACTTTAATAAACAAAACTATCATATGAAAAATCACTCTTTCAACGTCCAGAATATGAATTCAAAACATGACAACAACACTTTTTGATTGATGACGACGCGAAATTCAATCCCAGGAAATAATCACTTAAAATGTGTCATAAGATCTCCTTAAATGGATAAGCTATTAGTAGCTTGGATAAATAGCTCTTTTGAAATGAAAATCAGGTCCCTAAAACTGGTGCAAATGAGGTGTTTGAATCGCCAAAACAAAATTTCGTCTCTAGTCCATAATAATTATCGAATCGAGCAAAAATCTATATTTTCATGAATAGAACTCCAAGAGCTATCTTGGGAATTTTTAGTATCTTTTTATATATCCAACCTTCGGTCAGACACCCGACTTTCTAATCATCCAATTGGATGTTTTGTTTTGAAATATGGGAGTCTGGAAACTAAGGGTAGCTTTGATCAATTTTATCATTCCCTGTTTGAACCAACTCGAAATAGAAGGTCTGCAGGTTTTCAGAGAATTACAGTCTGACCTTTTCTAACCATCATTCCAATCTTATTCATTGGGTGCGAATGAGTATGCACAGTAAGTTACAACTTCATTCCATCAATACATCACGAGAAATTATGGAATTTTCGAAAAAATTTCAAATTTGTTTTGCTTTGTAGGTCACGTCATTGAATTGTGATCATTTTTGTCTCTAAGGGTATATTCGAGAATTAAGTAAGTCACAAGCTTCCATAGTATTTTTTGCAAAATCAAACAAAAATTGAATATTTCAAGTGCTTCATTTTCAAAACAGACAAGTTTGGAAATCGCATGCTTAGCAATTCGACTAATCATGTGATACCAGCAACATCGCTGATTGGCTCACTAAGTACGATCGTCTGCTAGTTCCTGGGGTCAGCAGTGTTGACCTACAAGTAGTGGTTTCCTGGTCTTATGAAACCGAGGCTGAGAAACCTAGAGCAATACTATCAGGTACATTTAGCTTGTTTGTTTGTAGACTGATAGGTAAAAATTGAAACTATATGATTATAAATAGATAGTAAAATCAAAATTTCACAAACGAACAAAAATTAAATTTTTCAAATGTTTAGCTTCCACAGACATCTTTCAAGAATCTAAACAGTAACATGCACTCAGAATGGTGATCTACATTGGTTTTGATGAGTATCAAGAAAAGCTTATCACCACTGTTACTTGTGCGTAATGTTAGCAGATCATCAGTGAGCTATATCTATAATCTAACGGATATCATGATAATTCACAGGTCTATAGGAATTCAATAATTCCAATAACTGAATGAAAACAATTAATTATCGAATGATGACTTGAGATCATATGTAGCAATTTTTAGAGTGGTTTATTGTATGGAACTTTTTGATGACCTGTAGTCTGATTTTCAGTCTTGTGTTAGCTTTCGTAGGTTACCAAAGCTAACCGAAATCAGACTCTGGTGCATGGTGTAGCAGCACAGACATACACGCGACGCACACAAACGTATTTTACACACACCAGGACTTATTTCTGGTATGGATGATTTGAAATACCGATATAGATATCCTCAAAATAGCCTTATCTGGTAACGGCTTGAAAAACTGAAAAAACATATACCGCAGTTGAGATTTGAACCATGATCCCGCATGCCTAAGGCTTCCATACGTCCGTTGCAACATGCAACTTGTTTATGGGTATTCAGTCAATTTGTATATATAAACGATTCACCATACATCCCACACACACACACACACACTGCACTACACACAGCAGTATTAGTGTGTGAAAAACTGCGTAAACTGTGTATTATTATATAGGATGCTTAGTTGACTCTACTTGGCACCGAATTTGACCAACGTACAACGCTATGAAAACCTGTTGCATTCTGACAGCTACATCATATCACGGTTTGTATAGCAGTAAATCTGATATGGCTTTACCATTAAGTTTGGTCAGCATAAATCTGTATTAACGCCTATAAGTTAGTGATTCCTAACTTAATATAAGTCCCAAATTGAGATGCAAATACTTTTGATTATGGAACTGGAGTAGTGTTCAGTTAACCGTTTTTAGATAGATGTCGAGTATTGTTAGAGTTTTTCAAAATTTTACCACAGATCACTAACAATAAGACCAACAACTACCTGGTTTTCCTTTGTGAGGTGAAGTTTGACATTAATTCACATAATTCATATTATCACACATGTAAGATTCAACAATTATACATACTATGTGTGATTATATTGTGACTATTTCCATACCAAAATTAACTGGCTATAAGAATATAATCTTCAATGCCATTCAGAATGTTTGAACGATGCACTGTCAGTCCAATAATTTTTTCATTCCAGTCTTGCGCTTTTATCAATAGAGAGACTGTGATATGCGCACAAGAATGACAAATGAAATATGCTTGTGAATTCACTGAGGATACAGAGCATTTCAGATACTGATTGTACGACAGATAGCGACAGATCATTGAGATGGTATGTAAGTTAATTCAGCTGAGAAAACGATGACCAGTTCCCACAGTATACTACATAACTCCATTAACAATTCAAGATGTAATGAATGATTCGTCTCAGTTATATCCTATCTTGAAATGAATAAAAACCTAATGAAAGCCTACAGAATAAAAATTTACTTTGGAACAACCAAAACACAAAAAAATTTCAAATTTGGACATCCAATTTTATGTTTGGTCCACTATACCAATAAAATTATTGTTCAGAGAGAAGAAATTCACAACAGCAAAAAGCATGTTATATTCAAATAGAACATTTGACGAATCTGGTGAATAGTTATCATAAATTGTTTGATATAGTTTTGGCCCACCCACATGTCTATTTATGTAAATTTGCTCAAATTTGATATGTAAATAACAAATAAAGTAAACAAATATACAAAGTATCACATACATGTGATGATGATTATTCTATCAATCCCAAATTCACCATTGCTAAATGATATATTTTCAATTTTACGAATTCCTTTTCATCACTCAAACTTAATACAGATGAATGATTTATAGGTATTAAGTGACAGATAATGTAAAACAGGTTGTGAGTAATATAATATCATATTGTCTTAAAAACATTTCTCGGTGTAACTGGAAGTAGCATGATATTCAATTATGTGGATTGGTTGCTATGGAAACTCTTTCCTTATATAGCACTACTTGAGATGAAACTTTGAAGTTTCTAACGATTTAAGAAATGATTTTGATCTTATAGGCTGTCAACATAATTCAGAAACTAAGAAAACATTTTATGGCTGAACTTTAGTGATATGCTTTAGTAAACTGATTACATTACATTTTGGAAATATCAAACCAGAATATTTCAATGTTCACTCTACAACACCTGTTTTGTTTGAATTTTTAAAAATACCCGGTTGTAGCAATGTTCAATGTTGAATCACAATGAATGATATCTACCCTGTAAGAGAAACTATGATGGAAAAATATCCCAGCAAATGATTATCCTACTTAGCCAAACTTATCAAACGATCTTATCATATTTCCGGATATCACTCTTAAACCAGCCAATTCACTAAGTAAAAAAATTCCACTTGTTACCTGTGAGTTTTTTCTGTTGCTTGACCAACCAAACAAACATAAACACTATCATACCATTCACATTCATGTGATGCTATAGAATCTATTGATCCTACTGCACAGCACAATATCTATCAGCTGATAAAAGAATCTGTAAAATGCTTGTTATCCAAGAATGGCCGACTTCTGACTGCAATGGCTATGCTGTACGACTGCATTGATTGTGTATTAAAACATCATCGGTTAGCACATATTTCTACTTGTCGTCTGAAAGAACACACTGACACCCTTCTCATCGTTTTATAACCACTGATATACGTGTTTTGAATATCTTTTTTAATTTTCAAGCGATACATTGGTCTGAAACTAATCAATCATACCACAGCAATTAGTACGTGTCCCTACAAATGCTCATTACCATTTTGTAGCTGAATATTATCTGCTATATAGTATTCATTAGCAGGCCCTCACACATTGATGATGCATAACTCTATTAATCTAAGATCTATAATAACTTCAGGCTTTTGAAGAAATATTCTAGCTGTTTAGGTCTGAACATCTGGTTACAATATAACTCAATGCCTAAAAACACTATATAAGTAAGAATGCACACAAATTGACAGTATCAGAATAAATAAATGAAAATCGATCCTCATTTCCAAAAATCTTGCAGAATGACATTCCTGTCACACGTTTAAATGCCAAATTCATTGATTCGTTTATCATTTGGTGTAATTCACAATTCCAATGATAACATAGTACATACCTTATTGAACAATGACCATACACCATGTAATAAAGTCACAGCTGGAACAGTGTATTTTCATACTAACTAATTGTCATCCTATTATGTGCATGTAGCTTAAATATTAGACATAGCATTCATATATATGCATCATGAAACATTTTCCCTTATCAGAGAAATGATGAAAAATGTAGATTCAATTATCATTGAATAAATTTCAAAATTATTTCACATGGTTAACTCTTAAAAAAAATTTAAGTCTCCTGCCTCAATATAAGTAACGCTCGTTATATACTCTGTTTTGTTTTTGTTTCAGCAGATGGTTCAAATTAAATTATGAGTATGGCAATAACAGGTGGTGTCTCAAACAAAGAAATTCATTCATTCAACTATCATGTTTTTTGTTTGATGTAAAAGATATACAGTGCTTGAGAATAATTTCAAAGAATGTAAACACATGACATATGAGCAAATACAGATCAAGATTGATATTTACAAGCCATATGTGGAAAAGTCCAAACACTAATCTGTTGAGAGGCATAGATGATATAATGTATAAATCAATAAAGAAGCATATAGGATATAATGTATCAATCAAGACTTTTATTTCAAAATTCATTAATGATTAGAACTATACTTACTCAAAAGGTTAATTATGAACTACGAGTCATTTTTCATGAAGTTATTAAGTGTTAGATGATAATTCTGGATAATTAATCATCAGTAAATGATCACAATAAATCGGCAATTGGTTGATTTAGTAAAATATCAAATTAGCAATTCAGGAATTAAGTTTTTATCAAATACTTAACTAGAAATGAGTGTTTGTACACAAACATATGTATATCCCCTGGACAACCGAATCAACAAACTCCCTACATAAACTAGGGGTCCAGGGACCTCATGCCCACTTGGGAAACTATAGGAATGCAGTTAATATACAGAACAGTAGTCAC